>PVIU01009321.1:0-77075 GCA_004026605.1 Ondatra zibethicus
TTTTCTCATCCCTTTCTTCAAAGGAGTTTTTCACCTCTTCTTTAAAGGTCTCTATCACTTTCATAATGTTACGTTTAAAGTCAATTTCTTCTACTTCTTCTGGGTTAGGTTGCTCAGGTTTTCCTGTTGCACACTCGCTGGTTTCTGGTGTTATCATGTTGCTTTTCAGGTTGTTGTAGGAATTCTCGGATTGGTGTCTGCCCATCTCTTCCTTTGATTGCAGTCAGGGGAGTCTCAGCAGGTGGGGACCTTCCAGGAAGGCTTGCACACACTCCCCCCTCTGGATAGCTGTCTGCACCTCCGATCTCAGCACAGGAAGAGAGAGTCCTGGTGGTCCAAGGGCAAACTTGCGGGGGCGGGCAGGGTCGTGTGGAACAAAGAGGCCCCCTGCAGCAGGGGCTGGTGGTGCCAGCACCCCCTCGGGGACCTTCCCGCCTGGTGCGCACAAACTTACCCGTCTGCACCTCCGATCTCAGCTGCCTGTTAGATTTTAAAACTTTGTCATTACCCATTAAAAAGTCCACACTCGAGCAATAATTCCTCATTTCTTCCAATCACTTGAACTCCTAGTAGCTAGGAATCTATATTCTGTTTCTATGGACTTGCCTGTTGTAGACATTTCATCTAAAGAGAATCATATAACACACATGGTATTTTGTGCCTTGCCTCTCTCACTTAGTCAATGTTCTCCAGACTCACTCATATTGAAGTACGCATCCATATTTCATTACTTTCTACTGACAAATAATATTCTTTGTCATGGATTACCACATTGTATTTACCCATTTATCATGTTATATAAATCTTGGTTGTTTTAATGACCTGTAAATTTAACACATGGTAACTATAGTGTTGTTATTTCTTTAACATCTACTTCGTGTGTGTGTGTGTGTGTGTGTGTGTGTGTGTGTGTGTGTGTGTGTGTGTATTTGCATGCAGGATATGAGCACCTGTGCATGTGGATGTAACTTCCTATCTTCATGCATGAAAAGGTCAAAGGAGGATGTCAGATTTCCTACTCTATTCTTTTCCATCTTATTCCCTTGAGACAGGGTCACTCATTGTATGGGAGCTTGTATTACCACCCACACACTCACAGAGGCAACCTAGCCAGGAAGCCCCGAGGATCCTCCTTTGGTTTCTCCCTCAACCCAGCACTGGAGTTACAGGTACCCACAATCATGCTTGGCTTTTAACCAGGTGCTGGGTGTCTGAACTCAGGTCCTCATGTTTACACAGAAAGTGCTTTTATCTGCTGAGCCATCTCCCTAGCCTAATACCTGCTTCTCGGAATAGGAAAAAACGGTCTTGAAAGCCAGTACTACACTTGCTATGTGCGCCCCATTGTGCTCCCGTCAACCAACAGATATTCATTGAATAAGAAATAAACAAATACATGCAGAAAAGAAGAAGGGGAGAAGAAAATGAAAGAGGGAGGCATGAAAGAAAGAAGGAAAGAAAAATGGAAGGACCAGAGAGACGCTCATCAAAAAGTTGGAGCAAGGAAACGGGTGATTCCTGGTGACAATGTGGAGATTTTCCTCTTCAGACATTGGGAACTCTAACTGCTCCACCATTCTGCAATTTCACCACTGGACATAATACTTTAGGCATAAAATCAGCTTAGGCTATATCTGTAAAACTTGACTTTGTAGCCATGCAGCTTCATGCAATGAAATGGCCTTAGGGAAGATGCACCCCACCTTGCCGTGTGCTAAAATCAAGCATTCCTAGCCCATCTCAACTGACTACAGGTACATGCAAGGAAGCTGGCATACGCACCCCCAAATACCTCCTACACAACCCATGCATTCTGCCGTGTCCCAGCTCTCTGAAAATGTGAGAAGCCTTTGAAATAGCAGCCCTCTCAGGCTGCAAGCAGTGGGAACGCAGAGAAAGGGCAACTCAAGGCCTGGGCTGCTGGCTTCCTAGCCCTGTTCAGACACTTCCAACTCTCCCCTTTTCACAGAGGTCAAAGGTAAATGTATCCAACTTTGGAGAGTCACCACAGCCTGCTGTGTTGGAAGATGTGTGAAAAGCAAAACCTTTGCCAGGAGAAAAGAGGAAACAGACTGTCCAGAGTAGTCCCTGCTGGGAAAAGCAGTCTGGGTGAGTGACAGTTGCCTACCGCTAAATGATTAAAGAAAGGACGTTTCACTTTCCGTTTTATCTGGTGAAGCAGCGACTCTTCATACTTAACACTACAGACTACAGCACCTCACTGTGTGTAAGCAGACTGCGAATTAGCTGCAGTGAACCTAAGCATTCGTGTGCTTATTCAGTTGCAGGCACAGGGCTTAGCAGATGTAGCTATGATGTAGGCTGTATCGTTAACTTCATATGATAAAGACAGAAACAGAAAGCGAGAAGAGTTATCAATTTTTTATATTTGTAACTAGTCATGGTAGAACTAGGATTTGTGATGTGAGAGTCCCCTCTGTGTGCTGTGAATACTATTGTTTAATAAAGAAACTGGCTTGGCCTGATAGGGTAGAGTAAAGCTAGGCGGGGAAAACTAAACTAAATGCTGGAAGAAAGAGGGTAGGGTCAGGAGAAATCATGTAGTCTCGCCAGAAACAGACTTCGAAACTTTACCCGGTAAGCCACAGCCTCGTGGCAATACACAAATTAATGAAAATGGGTTAATTCTTGATGTAAGAGCTAGCTAGCAATATGCTTAAGCTATTAGCGAAACAGTAGTGCAAATAATATGGTTTTCTGTGTGTTTATTGTGGGACCGGGTGAGACAGAAACCTCCTTACAACAAATTTGATCCAGAGGTAAACTCCATGCTTCATCTGCTTGCTGTGTTCTGTTTTGATGAGTTGTAATGATCATTGAACCCCGGGCCTCATGTTCACATGGCAGGCACTTTGCCACTGAGCTGAACCTGCAGCCCAGTACTCCATGCTCTGAATCATCAGGCTAGGAACTTGTTTGTCAAAAGAAGACGCCCTAGTATGGGTGTTGGTCTTCAGCAAGTGGGCAGACAATGAGCAACACATTCAATGGCTGTGTGCCTTCACTTTGGAAAGTAATAGAATTAAAGGCTATTCAGTCATGCAAGAATATGAACACCAGTCTGACATGCAAGTATGTCAATTCTACAAGGCAATAGAAAATTGCAGGAACATTGGGATATTCATGTAAACGGCATGGTAATTGTCATACATAGAGTCTGTACTAATTAGTAATCTGGAACCTGCACATAGTAATAACTTGGAAGAGATTCATTTCTATGCGGAGAGTTCACAGTTAAATTCTAGTGGGAAGTAGGCAGTACCACAGAGGCTGTATAATTCTGGTGATTTCATCTTAGCTAATCCTTATCATTCCATCCATCAATTTTACTGCTCTCAGTTTGAGCAATATTGTGCAATTGTATTTTCTGGTCCATTGGCGTTTAAGGATACTGTCAAGCTATGACAAGAGGAGTCAAGTGTCAGGCTTATTGGATCTATAATTTAACTGTGTGGCCTACATATTCATTTAAAGTCAGAAAGAACCTGTGCAGTTGTATGTGGATGTTGATCCACATACCTATAAAGCATCTTGTGAAGCACAGTAAGTACTGTGTGACTTCTCAGAAGCTCATGACTGCTATACAGAACAGAGAGAAACCAAAATTTCTTTGTCTTAGGTGAGTACCTGAGCATAATTCTTGATAATTGATGTTATTAAGTTATTGGGTCTTACCTGATGGAAAGAAGGAAAACTACATTTGCATCTTACCAGCATGTCATCTCTTGTATCATTTTCCTCCTCTCCCTTTGGCTCACCCAGCATCTGAGGGACTTCCTTGGCACACCTTAGAGAGTCACTTAGACACACAGCACCTCATGTAAACTCTGCACAGCTTTGGTATATATAGTGACTCATTAGGAGTGAGCTAAGTTCAGTAAATAACATTCCAGATAATGGCTGGAACTGTCTTTTCCTCTACATAATTAAATCTACTGGTTATCTGCCATAGATAGTTTTTGTCAACTTGACACAAACTTAGACACAGCTAGGAAGACACAACCTCAATTAAGGAATTGTTTCCATCATATTGGTCTATTGGCATGTCTGTGAGGCATTTTCTTAATTGTTGGTTGCTGTGGAAGGGTCCAGTCTAAGTAGGTAATAACATCCCTAGGCTGCTGGGTTTGGTTGTATAAGAAAGGTAACTGGGCAAGCAAGGGGGGAGCAAGTCAATTAACAATACACCTTTATGGCCCCTGCTTTAGTTCCTGCCTCAAGTTCCTGCCTTGGCTTCCCTTAATGATAAACTATACTCTGAATGAAACCCATTCCTCTGGAGTTGTGGGATTTTTGTTGTTGTTGTTGTTGCTGGTTTTGTTGTTGTTGCTTCAGTTTTTTTTGGGGGGGGTATTTCTTTTTTATCAGTGTTTTACCACACTAGCAGCAAGCAAGCAAATGAAGGCACCATGCTCAAAACATTTTGAAGTTACACTTAGAACCAACTTGAGACCCTGGATTTCTAACCAAGATTGTGGCCCTGCAAGAATCTGTCACAATAGCATGCACCACCTTAATTAACACATGCAGCAAAGGGCTACATTTTTTATGATGTAAAATAAACTACAGATAGCCATGAGCAATGAGAGAACAAGAAGGTGAAGTTGGAAAATACTATCACAAGAGTTACAAGGTGAATAATAGCCAAACCAGTATTAATAGCAAAAATAGCACTCACTTTCCTGCCCATGGGTTTATTTATATAAATTAATGTAGCCTTACTAACATGCTCAATTCTAGATCACGAATCCTTATGCACATTTCTCTAATGTGTGACTCACAGACCCAAGCTAACTTTCTCAGGCTACACTATCAACTAACATACTTTTCTGAAGATGAAGTTAAGTTCAGTCACCCCACTATCTCATCTCATTTTTATGAGGAACAAGAGAATTAATCTCTCAAGACTAAGAACACAGGTATCAGAAGACACTGAAAATACCCAGACTATATGGAAAGCAGCCTCCCAGCCTTAGTTAGGCCACGATCCAATCACTAGAACTTGCTAGATTCCAACACTGGAACCCCAGCTACCATCCTAAATATGAAGGGTTCTGTAATAGCAGAAAACAGGACGCACAGGTAGATGGCCCAGAAAACCCACTGAGAGGTAATGAACTCTGGGCTTGGGTTGCTCAAGCAAGGTTTTTGTGTCCCCTTGTTTTCCAACCTCCAACTGAAATGTTCTTGGCCAAGCACCTGCCTGAAACCTTCCAATGTCTTCCAACCCTATCACAATACAATCTCGATGTGCCTAGAAAACACACGAACCTTTCTATAACCTACCCCTACCTGCTCACAGACTACACTTCTTTTCCTGCCTTTACCCATTTTCACCTCCTGACACGCCAATTGCACTAGCAAGCCACCAATACTATTTTTACATATCTCTTCCCTCTGGCAAACACATAGCTCCCAACTCTCTATCGCTGAGCAAATTCTCACGCAAATCTCAGCTTGAATATAGATTTCCCTTTCTGAGATTGGTCCTCAGCAACGCCTGTGCCATTCTCTGCTAAGAATTGACTTAATATCCTATCCAGTCAACATACACTGGCAAGGCCACCCTAGTTTGTCCAGAACACCTCAGGGAGTAAATCAGCCAGGAAACTCATTGCATCTTCTCTCCCAACTTTTCCTAGTGTCTAGCATAATGTTTACTCTTTATAAACTCTAGATGAAAATTTATCAATTACATGTCTAACTTAGTCATACAGGTATATTTTGTTCCAAGTTGGCACTTATGTTGGACAAAGAGATGAGCAGAAGCTGCTTCTCTATTCATAAGGCAGCGTTCTGCCTTAATGGAGTACGGAGAGTCTCCTGTTTTATTTTAATCTCCTCAAGTCCACCCTGTGACCCCTTTATTACCTATGTGGGTATTTGCTGCCTACCACATCATGTCCTCTTTCCTCCCTAAATACATATACCGGTAAGTGCTGGAGTCCCTAATTCTACCTGGGTTAACCTAACTCCCCAACATTTTGGTTGAAAATATTAATCAAAAGATATGTTAATTATTCTGCCTGCATGGTCTAGGGCACCTAACCAGACGGTGGAGCCTGAGGTCACTTGGAAGCAGCCTCTTGTGATTTTATATTAGCCTAAGAGCTCCTATCAAACTCAAGTGCATCACCTGTGTTCTGCATAAGATAAATTGTGGGTCAGTTAGACACAACTTAGGGGAAAGCATCATTATTCTCATCATTATTCCAAGCAATGAATGTGGCTTCCCAGAACGTCATGAGTGCCCTCATCTTGACAGTTATCTTTTTCTTCTCCCAAAATTGGCTGATTAAAATTAGGCATATTCAGTGAAACTTAAAAGACATCACAGAAAACAGTCTCGCATATCAGTATTTCCCAGCCACAGAGATAGCTCTATTTTTGAGTCAGAACCAGTGCTGAGAGACACTTTCAGGTATATTTGTTTAATTCTGATCATTACAGCTAAGGACATAGTCTCTCGAATGTGAAAACTGGATCCAGGTTCCAGCTTTTCCATTTAATGGCAGGAAATGACTTGTATAGTCCTCTTTGTCTCAGACTGTTTCCTTATTTGTAAAAAGGTGGTCAGAACATAGTTTATACTGCTGTGTTTAAAATTAAAGATATCAGTCCATGCAAAGTATATACAGGGATAATCCTATGGAGGGTGTTATAATTGTGCCCACCTTCTGAGGTTCTTAGATGCTTACATTATAGGCTCTATCAGACACACACAAAACACAAAATAGATGAAACTCATCTTATTCCTAACTTAAAATAATTTGATGGTTAAAGCCAGCAGAAGAATTTTTTATTTAATTAAATTCATTCCTTGACAATTTCACACATGCACATAGTGCATACTGATTCCACCTACTCCCAATCCTCCTACTACCCTCCTAGTCCCATTAATCCCCCCTTACATACCCTTCGTTTTCTTGTCATTTTGTTTTGATTCTCTTTGTGACCCACTAAGTTTAACCAATAATATTGATATGTGTGTGAGTATGAAGCTGTCTACTGGGCATGGGGGATGAACCTGTGGTTATATCACTAAAATCAATGACTCATCCTCCTCCCACACCCAACAACAGCCAATAGTTCCCCAGAGAGAAGTAGAGACCTCCTCTATCTGTGATTTAATGTTGTCAGGCCCAGCACTGTGCAGGCCCTATACAGAGAGCCGCCATTTTTTGACATCATAATTCCAACACCACATCATGCTCAGAGGATAGTGTGGTACATCCTTCCTCCCCATCTCCCTTCTCTTAAGTTCTTTCTGACCCTCTTCAGCCTTGATCTAAGGCTGAGCGTTCGGCATTTGCTTTCCTCAGCTTCTTGAACAGCTGAGAGTCTCTGCATTCACCACCATCAACCAGAGAAGGACGCGTCTCAGATCAAAACTCAGAGAAACATATTCTTATAACTTTTTATTTATCTGTGCATGTGCATACATGCATGTATCTGGAAGTCACAGTGCAACTGGAAGGAGTAAGTTCTCCCTACCTTGTGGGTCTCAGGGATCAAGTTCAAGATTTCAGGGTTGGCAGAAAGCACCTGTACCCACTGAACCATGTCACTGATGCTAAACATAGATATTTAAATAGCATTAGGACACCATGTTTGTCTAGCAAAGCAACAGTAGTAAGACGCCCCTAGGGCTTATGATCTCCCCATCCATAGACTTTTGATCAGGCTTAAAGTACCAAGCATGAAGTAAGTCCCTCCTGTGGAACAGGCTTCAAATCTAAGTAGAAAGTAACTGGTTATATAATTTGGGAACCCCTGTGCCCTTTGCAGCAAAATACTCATAGGGTGGTATGCCTTGCCCAGCACTAGGATATTTGTTTAATCACGCATAGCCTCTGACATTAACATCCATGCAGTGTATCTCCGTTCAAACACTTCTCAAAATTAGCTTATAGAGTAGTAGGTTTTCCAATGATTTCTCCAAGCATCTTTTGTGTCTGTCACCCCTCCCCACCTACTCTCCTCTGCCCTGTTCCCATGCTCTTGTCTCCATTTAAACCTCCCAGTATTACTCTCCCCTACTTTCATTCTCGATGCCTCCCTGACCTTTCTAATTCTCTTTCTAATTCCATGGTCTTTACAGACAATCCAAGACAAACATAAATCTAAAAAAATCAAAGCGGTGATCCACATACGAGAGACAACATGTGGCATTTGTTATTCCAGGATTAGGTTACTTCATCCAGTAGAACATTTCCATATCCTTCTATTTTCCTGAAAATTTCGTATTTTCCTTTTTCTCTGAGGCTGATTAAAATTCTACTGTGTACATGCCGCATTTTCATTGTGCATTTATCAGCTGATGGGCATCTAGGCTGGCTCCATTCCTCACTATTGTGAACAGAGTGGGATGAAACGAAGGTGGCAGAGGCAGTATCTCCATAGTAGGATATAGAGATCTCTGTGTGTTTCCCAAAGAGCAGTATAGCTGGGTCATATGACAATTCTGTTTTTAGCCTTTCTGGGGGAATTTTAGACTGATATGCACACTGGTTGCACCAGTTTCCACTCATACCAGTAGTGAGTAAGTTCTCCTTACTCTACACCCTCACCCCCATATGTTATCATTTGTATTCCTAACGATATGGCCATTCTCACTAGGGAGAGATAGGATATCAAATAGCTTTAATCTTAATTTCCCTGGTGTCTAAGGATGGTGGATGCTATTTTTAAATATGCTCTAAAATTTAATACAATCACACAACTCTCCCCTTCATTTCCTCCCTCCAGCCTCTCTCCACTCCCCTCTTTTAAACTCCACCCATACCGCCATTCTTAACTTAAGAATGGGGAGGGGCCAATGACACTTTCATGAGTGGTTCCTTCCCATTTGTATTTCTTCTTTTGAGAAATCTTATCTCAGTTCAATAGTCCATTTTTATTGGAATTTTTGTTTGTTTTTGATGTTTGGATTTTTTGTTTTTGTCTTTTGGGTTTTTTGTATATTCTACATACTAATTCTCCATCATCTGGTGAAGATTTCCTTTCTTTTGAGGCTTACTTTTTAATTAATTGACTGCTTCTTTTGCTGTAGAGAAACATTTTAGTTTTATGAGATCCTGTTTTTTGATTGTTGATCTTATTTCTTGAATGACCAGAATTCCACCCAGAAAGAACTGTGACTAAATGTTGAAATGCACTCTGTAATTTTTCAGAGTTATGCTGAAGTCCTTGATTCATTTGGTTTTAATTTTTGTGCAAGGTGAGGGAAAAAGCCCTAGTATAATTCTTCTCTATGTTTACATCCAGTCTCTGCAGCACCATTTGTGAAAGGTGGTGTATTTTCTCTGATGTGTGTTTTTTATAACTTTGTCAAAAATCAGGTGACTATATTACATGAATTTTTATCTGGGCCCTTCATTCTATTCCACTGAACAGTGTGTCTGCTTTCTACCGATACCATGCTGGTTTTAGTAAGATGAATCTATTATAACTTGATAATCTTTTTCAATAAAACAAATTATGGTTGTGTCTTTAACTATGTATGCCTTCTTTAATGAGAAAGCATTGAATGTTATGCCAAATCACGAGCCAAGGATACTGTGAAGCCTTCATAAAATGACCAGAGTAATCCTTACATGTGGGAACTTCTCACTGTGAGTGACATCAGAGCTGAAAGGTACATGCATCACTACTATAGTTCACTCCATGAATGTGTGTTGCTGGACCAGTGTCCTCTAGAGACTTCAAGACCATCTTACCAGTAATCCTTGTTTAGAATTCTAAAAGCAGAGAATGAAAGAAAAATTCCCAGAGAATTGTATTATTCATATATCAGACTACATTGGAGAATGTATAGAACACAGAAAGGTAGACAAAAACCAAGTCCACTGTGATCATCCTGGGTTCTCATGTTTGCTCCTACTGAGTCTTCTGAAAAGAAGGCCGCTGTCACTCCAGCCTACATGCCCATCATATATCTACCCATTTAAATCATTCTTTCTGCCAGACATGTTCCCCACCAGCAGAGCTCATAATAACTTGCCCTTCCCTGATGACTCCATTCATTAACATCATTATTTAAAGAGTCCTCAGCTTGGTGTCTAATGTATCACTTCAAAACTGCTGCCAAATCATTAACACTCACTTAAACTGTAGAGAGCTGGGTTTGTTGCTTAATTAGTCCTTCCACTCTAAAAAAAACAAAACAAAACAAAACAAAAACAGAATATAAGTTCCTTGTGAGCCTTCTGCTGTCTTTTCCAGCCCACACTTCTCTGCACAGGAGGTAGGTCATTTTAGGAAACAAAAGAAAACTCAGATGTTGTTGACGCCAATCCTCTACTGATAAGAAAGCTTGGGACCAGAGCACATTCATGCCCTGTGATTACACCTTCCTGACCCACTACCCATTGTTTCTCAACAACCCCTGGAAAGAATTGTGACAAAGAAAGAGATAGGGAAGGAAAGAACTACTTTTATATTTTACACTACTTACCCCCGTGCATATACTACTCAATCTTAGGCATCAGTTACTGTAAAGGATGAGTCATTCTCAGGTACAGTCTGGCTCAGAGCATCGTGTTAGCATTGTGAATGAATGTTGAGTCATTGCCCATGGTTGGGTAATTGTGGTCAATAAAAGGAAGACACGGCACTGAGCCAGGCAACACAAGGAAACATAGATCTAGCCACATCCCATTTATGATCATAAGCAATCAGCTCTACCCTTGGGAACTTAAATACAGTCACTCCCTGGTACCTTGCATCTGGGAGGTCAGTGTTTGGGGCATTTGTGTTGCATTTGTGGGAACAGTTCTGCTTAGTGTTGGGAGAATGACGTTGCCCCCTGTGGCAATGCACTCACTTCTAGCCTTGCAGCTCTGGAGGATGGAATGCTTTATACATGAGCTAGCATTAGAGAGAAGATGATGCCAGTCTGACTTTCTCCTCTTCATGCATCTTCAGTTAGCATCTGCTGACAGAGCAAATACCCATGAAAAGAGGGTCATAAAATTCAGCTCTAATTCTGCAGGAGATACTAAAATATATCTTTGGGGCAATACAGAATCTAGTCTTAACGATGTTTCCATAGGATCATCAATAGTAACATTTAGCTTTTCTGTAGCACTTTGCAAAAGCATGATACTTTATATCAAATTTTATTATCTTTTCTTTCTAGATTTCTATTACATAATAACAAGGTACAGCAGGCAAACTTTACAAATAGCCCAATCAAGTCTTCCTTAATCAGATGCAACCTAACTATAAAATATAATTTCCATTTCCTTGATTCCTTAGTAATTAACTCAGATTTTTTCCTTAGATGACTCAGTTACTCTGTGGATGGAAACTCTTTGAAGATAATTCTTTTAGGCCTCTGAAGCACCACTGAGTAATTCACTGTGAAGCATGATAACAAATGGGTAACAATTGGAAGCTTGGTTTATGTCACACTGGCAACCACCAATTCAGAAAGAGCAGGAGGATGTTTTCTGCTGCTTATGTCTGTTTGAACTCTTATGTGTTAGGGACAAGAAGTCTTGAATTGCTGCGTGGAATAATGGGAACCTCCCATGTCTTGTCCAGCAGCTTACTTACGTCAAATACCTTTCCATTTACTTGAAACTGCTCTCCCAGTCAACCTCCATATTAGCAGCAGTATCTCCACTGACACTGCTTATTGAATGTGACAGTGTCCTTCCTATAGGCATGCAGTGTCCTAGAGATGAATGCATTTCCCATTTTCCATGGCACAAGCAAGGAAATTCAAGCAACTTCCCCTTGTGTTTGTGTTGGCATAGGCCCTCTATGTCAACACATATCCCTCTGGGCTCCCACTGACAAAGAACACAATATACCACAATCCGTGCCATTCCCCCCATACACACACACACACACACACACACACACACACACACACACGATTGCTTCAGTCCTAGAGCATACTAAAGTATGATGATTCAGTAGCTCCCCAGTCTACCCAGAAACTGTTCTTGGATTTGTGCTAGTGCTTATATACAAGAGATTATTATTCAGAATTAATCTCTGACAGAATTTTAAGCAATGGAATAAAGTGGCATTAAGATGATTAAATAAGTAAATAAAGTTATGCATGTGCTAAAATGAACTGACGTGACAGGTGACCCCAGGGCACCCAGATCTTGTTCAGTTTTCACAAAATAATTCTTCTTACACCTTCATTCACTCCTTTCCCCGACATGGAGCCCCTAGATAACTGATAATAGTATCTGTAATATAACAATAATAATAATTCCTTCATATCCATTTTTATAATACATGACCAACAGCAGTCATGTATAGGAGGAAATGAACACATAACAATATAAGGACTGTTAAAATGAACAAAGTTGTCTTTCAAGGGATGCATTTGTTTTAAAAATAGTAGTGATTGTCTACTGACTGTAAAAGTAATATACACAGTATAAAATATTCAGAAGATAAGAAAATAAAATCATCTATAAACTTAGCTCAAGTTTACCCCCATGTCAATGGCTGCTTGTATTTTCTTCCAGAGAGGAAGATCCAGAGCAAATGAGCTGTGGCTGGCAATATAAACATGAAATTAATGTCCTTGCTCAAAATCCTTACTCACAAAAGATTTAAGGTTCTGGATTTTATGCCTAGCATTGTATTACAAGCAATTCCCCTTATGCAATAAAGTCTGCGGAAGTGTGATCTCCAACGGTTGCAGTCTCAGCTCTGTGCTCCTCTCCCGGTGCCAAAGATTTAGATTGTGATATATGTACCTCCATTTGAACCTTTATCCCCATCTCTGCTCACTTTAGAAAGATTCCTAGATGTAAAATTTCCCTCACACAAGCACACTTTAATATTTTCAGTGTAGCCTCCAAAAATAAAGATGAAAGGTTACAAGAGGATTCGTCACACAAGAAGCCCCTGAACCTGGCCATGTCACACAGCAGCCTTGCATATAATAATTTTTCTCGACTACAGTAGCAGAAAAAACAACATATGCCTCTCTTCTTCTCAGTAAGATTCACCTTGTTTCTAGCAAGTTTTAAAACTTTTCCCTAACTTCAGTGGCCTTTGCATCCTCCCTATTGTAAGACATCTGTCCCTGTCTTTGCCATCTTCCTAGAGTTGGTGTGTCTCTGTTTTGTTTTATGAGCTTCATATGCATTGGCATGTTTATTGCTCACATTTCTCTTTTACTGTTTGATTTCATATAGGTGCTTCAGGTTTAGAAAATTATTTCCTACTCTAAAATCACACACATGCATTCATGTTTGCTTTAAGTATTTATACTCTCATTTTGTGTTAAAGTGTTAATTCCATTTACAATTTATTTTGTACAATTGATGTAAGGATATTGTGTTTTGCACACTATTTGTATGATCTATCAGCTCCTCACTCATTTGAATATACATGGAATTCTTACATGTAATACATATAATACATAATTATGTCCTAGAATTATTAAGGGGATTTTGAATTTCATTTAATAGACTTTTAAACTCCTACACAAACCTTCTCTGGCTTTTGAACTTTACTTCTTGCCAAAATTGAGTATAGGTAGGGTAGATGTTCTCTAGGCCCCACTCATTACTGAGTGGCTACTGGCAGTAGAGAGTGACTGGAAGAGAGAAAACCACTGTTTTGGGAAGGTGTGGCCAGCAGGAGCTTTCCCATTCCGATGGATGGTCCCATACCCAAGCACGTATGGGTAGCACTAACTGGACAGAGTGGGTCATCAAAACAGCAAGCAGACGTAAAGTTGGGGAGGGTACGTTGAGGCAGATGTGGGAGGAGGTGGAATGGGGGAGGGGCTTATATATAAGCATATTTCATTGTGTACATGTATGAAACACAAAACTAAAGAAAAATAAAATGAGTATAATTTTTAATAATTAATTGTATTTGTTTATTCATTTATTTAATTTATTATTACCAATCCCAGTTCCTGCATGAACTGACTTTGTGGAGCCTATTCTTAATGGGAGATATCTTGCTCAGCCTAGGCAGGGGGAGGAAGGTCTGGGTCCTGCCTCATCCAGGTGATGGGACAGACTTAGTTGACTTTCCAGGGGAGGCCTTACCCTCTCTGAGGAGTGGATATGGGTGGGAGTGGGGGAGAGTGGGAGGAGAGAAGAGAGGGGAAAATGTAATTCTTTTTAAGGATGTATTTGTTCGTTTTTGCGTGTTTGACTGTTTGCCTGTAGTCATGTGTATATGCCATTTGTATGCTTGATGCCTACAGAGATAAGAAGAGGGAAGTCACTTCCCTGCAACTGCAGTTCCAGACATTTGTGAGCCACCATGTGGTTGTTTGAAACCAAACCTGTGTCTCTGCATAAGCAGCAAATGCTCTCAACTGAGGAACAATCTCTTTAGCCCACAAGACTGTTTTTAAATAAAGCTCAAAATAAATAGATATAGCTCAGGGAAAGTCTGGTTGGAATGCACTGTACATATTGCAACCAAACTATCTTAGTCCTGAGGCCTCAAACCTGAGGACAGCAAACAAAAAACCTCCTCTACCTCTGTAGCTTAAAACTATGATGCCCAGGTGACTAAATAAATAAGTAAATCTTTTACAAAAGGGGAGAACACATACTTGTCTTTCTGAGTGTGTCTTATTTTGTTTAAGATAATATCCTCAGGTCCAGGTTTCTGCTGCAGACAACATGGTTTCATTTTCTGTATATAATTAAAAACATATTATGTGTAAATACCATGTTTTCTTAGCCACTCATCTGTTGATGGGCCTATGTGTTAGATCCTTGGTATTGTTTCCTCTTCCTGAACTGTGTCTTTCCCAAATCATCAGAGTTTCTTTACATGCTGTGGATTCTGTTCTATGAATCATTTCCAGAGAAGTTTCAGAATTCCTCAGGGATTTTGCTTTCTCCATAGCACTTATCACAATCAAATATTTTCCTTTGTGTGTGTGTGCATGTTTTGTATGTGTGTGTACGTATGTTTTGTATGTATGTATATATGTGTGTTGTGTGTGTATATGTGTGTGTGCGCACGCACGTGTGCACGCACAGGGCACATGAATGCAGGAGCACTCAGAGTTCAGAAGAGGACATTGAGTCCCTTACCACTACACCACTACAGTTACAAGAGGTTGTTAACAGCCCAATACGTGGACTGGGAACTGAACTTGGATTCTCTTGAAAAGCTGCAAGTGTGCTGAACCACTGAGCCTTATCTCCAGCCCCTACAATCAAACAGCTTATTTGTTTGTTTCTTTGTTTATTGTTTATGAATTCCACTTGCTGAAACTCAGGAAGATAACAACCTGAGCTTTCTTGTGCACTACTGTATCTTCAGAGCCTGCAACATTCCTGAAGAAGGAACCAATGCAGAGATGGTCAATAAAACTACATTTTAAAAAATCCACCATTAAAGCAATCTTTTTATATTAATGCCTCCCTTTTAAAGTGCTGTAACTCAAAAAAATGCATCTTAATATTTTTTGGAAAAGTTTCATCCTATTCTTTTCCAAATTATCTTGACCATTTATTCAAGATAATCCTTATAATCTGTTCAGCATGTTTTCTGCCTCATTTATAGCCCATATTATGTCCCTTCCCTGAGGAAAATACTGATGCTAATTACAGCCTGTGACTACACTAGGGTACAGCTGGAACTTCTCAGAATGCTGGGGGTATAAAGTGGCTCAGTGACCTCTTTATGCTATGGAAAACCAGCTGATGTCCGAGCTTAGAGAAACATGGTTTCCTAAGTCTAGAAAGATTAACTTCCACAGAAGAAATTGAGATGCATGTTGATTTGACCATAAAACCATAGCACTAGATTTTAAAAAGAAAGCAGAGGACCAAATATCCACTCCAAACCGTAGAGACGAAAACAACAAAGCAAAGTTTCAAGTGTTTTCCTACATTGAAGGGGGAGGCCATTGTACAGGAGAAAGGAAGTGAGAATTCAGCAACTTCCAGGGAAAGTGGGCTGTGGAGAGTTAAGTGGTGTCATTCGAATGTTAACATGACATTAGTATGTTCATGGTAGCACCATGCCATTTATTTCGGGCACTTTAATTGACAAAGCGCTCAGACCTCCTTAATTACACACTTTTGGGCTTTTTTTCCCCAGAGAATAGTCACACATATGTCATGGTAAATAGTGGAGAAGCAAAACAACGTGAGCTTGCTATGAGAGGCACCGTCCCATGAAGTGTGTCTTTACCAGATCATTTGAGCAGAAGCATTTTGTCCATCCTCAGGTGAGAATCTGAATCCTGCACTCAGATGTTCTCCCTGGTGTTGATGGCCTCTGGGATAAAACTCAACATTTATGAGCACTTGGCCTTGAGTCTCTGTGCTACAATGGAGGACTACTTATGGTGCCAACACACAACTTGGTAAAGATGCCTCACTTTCACCTCGCCCTTCATTCAGTACAACTTCCCTTATTATGCACAAGATGGTGCATAATAAACATAAAATGTAAAAAGAAATACCTTTTGAGATATTTCTATCTGGAGAAAAGCACATTTGAGCTGGCTAAAAAGTGGCTCATATATTAAAGGCAGTGTGAGCTATAATTGCAAAAGACTCAAAACAACTATATTAGTAATTGGCAGAAGGCCTGTTAAATCCAGTGACTGTCATGAATCCATAAATGAGGAATAGGGACTAGCTATACATACCACCATGGAGAGAGCACCACAGTGAAATATAAAGCTTGGAAACTCAAACTCAGGGTACAAAGCTTGCTATGTACATTTAAGAACACGGATACCATTAAATCACTGCTTATATTTTTGAAAATTTGAAAATCAAACCCTAAAAGTTTCATAAGCAGGTTGTTACAAGTAAAGGATGTGAACAGGGTTTGGGGAATAAAACGGAAGCAATGTACCTCTTAATCGTGCTTTATGGCTTTAATATCAACAATATGTATTTGGGAGGATGCTAGAGGGAATAGCAGGATATAGATGATATGGAGGGAAAATTAGAAAATGGGTAGGCTTCAATTGGAAAGGAGAGGAGGGAGGTCAATACAGAAGGAGAGGGCAGAGGAAAAATAACACTAAGAATGTTTGAAAAAACCATAAAGATTAATGTTGTTTTATGCATACCTAAAATTACATATAGTACATATATTGTGTAGCTACACACACACACACACACATACACACACACACACGGTTGTGCATGTGTACGTGTGTATTCAATGAAGTTATGCATCTTGGACTGGAAATGCTCCCCACTACCAAGTCAAGAGTCATAGACTATCTAACAATAAACCCTAAATTCTAGTACAAAATTGGAGTTGTTGGCCAGGTGAGCCCAATAGACTCCCAAATAATACTGGCTATTGCTGTTGCACTTGGTTGTCTCCCAGAGGTTTACGTTAATTAAGTCGCTATGGCCGACGGTACCATGCATTTTGAACTCAGGATTTCAAAAGATTTAAGCTGGATCTGCCCTGAAAGCCTCTTCCATGATTTCATAGGAATGGAAATTACTATGCAAGCTACCAAAGGAGGGAAGGAATCAATAGTCCTACCCAGCTATGACACCTATGAACCACAACAATGACCAGCATGACATATATTCTTCAAGGTGGAATAGTGGTACATCTTGGTGGTAACCAACTGCTGTCTAATTGGACTGAAGGCTCACTTAACAAGAGATAAATCATAACTGGAAATGGAAGCTTAGCCAGTCACCTGGTGAGGCCACGTACACTACAGGAGAATATACTAAAACTTTATATATAACTAGTATAACTCTAATTGCATCCTAAACAGATAAGAGTGGCTCTCATCCTTCATCAAAGAAACTTCTCTTTACAGCAGACAGAGACAGCTACAGAAAGCCAGAGCTGGTCAACACATGGGAAACAATTATTGTGGGATGCCCAGCCCCAATGAATACACATCTATAACACAACTCCAGAACCTAAGGCTCAGGAAACATCACAGAAAGACTGTAAGCGACTGGGAGCAAAAAGATTGTAAGAGCTAGAGAACCAGGGAGTCTGCGGTGAAATGCCAAGTGCTAGATGATACCTCAACAATATAACTGCCTACATAAGGCCTGAACAATGACAACACCAATAGACACGCTGTTGTGGGCGGGAGAAATCTCACAGGGTTCTACCCCTAGAATAAAGGACTACAGGCAACCAGCAACTACTGAAAGAGCAGGAATTAATTGTCCCCAGGAGAGCCCCTAATAGGTTATCCAGTTCTAAGTGATCAATCCTGAAATCATATGCATACAAGCACACTAAATAGACTCAGCAGGTTGTATTTATATATTTAACACATTTGTTAATACAGGTAATAATAGTAGTTAAAGAAAAAGAGACCAGGAATTTGAGAGGGAGCAAAAGGGGGAGAGGGGATAACAAAAGATGTTGGAAGAAGAGGGAAAATGATGTAATTATATTTTAATTTTTAAAAATTTAAATTTAAAGAGTATGCTTGAATAGTTATAAAATTAATGTAGTAGTGCAGCCTATAAACATTAAAATATGAACCATAATAAGCTAGTTACATAATGAAAGAGAACAACTATCCAATTAGCCTATCAGAAACAGTCATCTGACTATATCTTCCCAATGGAATAAAAGAAAAGAAAAGCTATTTTTAGTAATCACATTCTTTAAAATAGGGTTAATATTCTTATTCTAAGCCTATTCTGAATAAGTGTGTGTCTCCTGATCAAACAACAAGAAAAAAGTGTAATAGCATTCATTGAGTATTGATACATACCAGGATAAGAAACAGGAAATGGATCCAAAAGTGATGATTTGGAAGTATCAGTAAAACTCATAATATACTTTTACTTTAAAATAATCAGTATTTCCTAGGTTTGCCAAAGAGACGGTATAGGAATCATGATAGGTCTAGAAGCAAACAGCATCTCCAATGCCAGAATGTGACTTTGAAATATCATTCCCAATGTGAAGGAATCAGAGCTACGTGGAGAAATGGTTTAAAATATGCAGTACGAAACCCATTAAATATACCTATGGTATCTTGAGTCACAACACCTAGGAGAGTCTGCTAAATTAATTTCAAAAAGACTCAGGAGCTGGTCTGAACAGACAACTGGGAGCAACACATAGGGCAATTTAGTTGACAATGCAACAAGTTAAAATATCCAAGTTTTCATCTCTACATTTAGGAAAGAAAAAACTAAACTTACAGACCATTTTTAATGCTAAGTAGCAAACACATCAAACTGAAATCAATTTTCAGAAAGAAAAAGTGAGAAAGAGAAGACGGAGAAAGAAAGGAAGGAGGAGGTATAGCCTCTGCTAATGCCATACACATTAGAATGATCAAGTAGGCAAGGTTGGGTAGGAAATCAGCAAATCAAAATGTGGAAAATTTAATCAGAAAAACACCTCATTTCTTCAACAACAACAAAATACAAAAAAGGGTGACAAATGAATTCATTGATTAAAATAAATTTAAAGAAGAGGATGAAAATAAGAAGAACTTGAGGGTGCAAAATTGCAGTTGGATAAGAATAAGTTCTGCTGGTACCAGACTAGAAGCTTCATCCCTACTGGCTAGTTTTCATGCTGCCAGAGGGTCTACTTATACTACTAAGAGAGAAGAGTTGTCAACAATCAATCAGTGAACCCTGCAAGCTATAACAGTAACTGACCTGGCAACATATGCCCAATGGTGCAATAGTGTCACAATGTTATAGGAGTAACCAACCACTTTCTAATTGGAATTATAGCCTGCTCCAAAAGACAGAACTCATGTCTGGTACTGTTAAATGGGCCAAAAACTCATGACAAGATGAGTCATGGGCTCTAGGGAAGAACCTACTACTTTTATTGTACTAAGAGGAGAGAGTATTAAATTACCTCCTAAGTTCTTTTTTGGGAACGTAGATTAGTATATCCCTCATGTTTTACCAGAGAAGCTTTTTGTTCCTTAAATGGTGATTGATATGGAGACCCCACAACTGGTAAAACTACGGAGAATAAGAAACTTGGAACTGTTCAGCTCTATATTTTTCTTTTGAAATCTTTCCCTTTATTTTTATTTTATATGCATAGGTGCTTGGCTGCATGGATGTCTGTGTCCTTTATTGCAGTACCCATAGAAGCCAGAAAATGGCATTAGATCCCATAGGACTGGAGTTACTGGGAACCAAGACCAGGTCCTCTGGAATAGCAGCCAGCTCTTAACTTCTGAGCCATTTCTCCAGTCCTGAGTGCTCAGCTCTATATAGGACATCTATATCACAACTTCTCCCCATAGGGGTTATGGTTTATTATGGAAGATGAAAATAAAAGATCATAAGAACTAAAGACAGTGGATATCTACAGTGAAACACTGTTTGCTGGACATGCAAGGCCATCTGGTGCACACATGAACTCACAATAGCTATGACTACATGCGCAAGACCTACACAAGAACAAACCAGTCAAAATTCCAAAAAGAACCAAGCAGAGAAGCTGGCGACAGTCGATAGCTGCTGGGGGAAGATGGTGAGTTTTCTGCAGGGGTGCATCCTGAAAGGCTACCCATGTTCCAATAGATGATCCTACACTTGTGCACTTTCAGGCAGAACTAACTGCAACTTGGTGGATTGTTTTTATTTTTATTTTTTAATGTTAATATTTTTTAATTTATTAGATTTTTTTTAAAAAATACCAATCCAAATTACCACTCCCTCCCCTACTCCCATTCCCTCCATAACCCTCCCACCCCACCCCCATCTAATCCTAAGAGAGGGTAAGGCTCATTGATCTGTGAAAGGTCCAAGGCCCTCCCTACTATATCTAGGCTGAGCAAGGCATACATCCAAAGAGAACAGGATCCCAAAAAGCTAGTATATGCATTAGAGATAAATCCCAATGCAACTGCCAGTAGCCCCTCAGTCTGCTCCAGCCATGAAACTTTCAACCACATTTAGAGGGACTAGTTTGGTCCTATGCTTGTTCCTTCCCAGTCCAGCTGGAGTTGGTGAGCTCCCATTATCTCAGGTAAACTGTTTCAGTGGATGGACCCTTCATGGTCTTGACATCTTTGCTCACATTCTCATTCCTTCTACTCTTCAACTGGACCATGGGGTTCAGTCCAGTGCTCTGGTGTGGGTCTCTGCCTGTGTTTCTATCTGTTGTTGGACAAAGGTTCTATGGTGATATTTAAGATATCATAAGTCTGACTACAGGGCAAGTCAAGATTGGGTGCCTTTGCCTCTATTGCTTAAGGTGTTAGGCAGGGTCACCCTTGTGGATTCCTGGGAATTTCTCTAGAGCCAGGTTTCTGCTAACCCTATAATGGCTCCTTCAATCAAGGTATCTCTTTCCTTGCTCTCATCTCTGTCCTTCCTCCATCTTGATTATCCCATTCCCTCAAGTTCTCCTCAACCCTCCCCTTCTCCCTTCCTTTTCCCCTTCTACCCTTCTTTCTCCCCCCACCCCCATGTTCCCAAATTTGTCAGGCGATCTTGCCTGTTTCCAGTTTCCAGGTGGGTCTATATATGCTTTTATTTGGGTTCATATTATTACTTAGCTTCTCTAGGATCATAAACTATAAGCTCAATGTCCTTTATTTATAACCAGTATTCACTTATGAATGAGTACATACTGTATTTATCTTTTGGGGGTCTGGGTTACCTCGCTCAGGATAGTGTTTTCTAATTTCATCCATTTGCATGCAAAATTCAAGATGTCATGGTTTTTTATCACTGAGTAGTACTCTAATGCATAAATGTGCCACATTTTCTTTATCTATTCTTCAGTTGAGGGGCATCTAGGTTGTTTCCAGGTTCTGGCTATTACAACTAATGCTGCTATGAACATAGTTGAACAAATGCTTTTTAGTATGATTGAGCATCTTTTGGGTATATGCCCAAGAGTGATATTGCTGGATCCTGAGGTAAATTGATTCCCAATTTTCTGAGAAACTGCCATACTGTTTTCCAAAGTGGTTGTACAAGTTTGCATTCCCGTCAGCAATGGATGAGTGTTCCCTTTACTCCACATCCTCTCCAGAATAAGCTATGATTAGTGTTTTTGATCTTAGCCATTCTGACAGGTGTAAGATGGTATCTCAGAGTTGTGATGATTTGCATTTTCCTGATAGCTAAGGATGTTAAACATTTCCTTAAGTATCTTTTGGCCATTTGAGATTCTTCTGTTGAGAATTCTCTGTTTAGCTCAGTACCCCATTTTTAAAATTGGGTTATTTAGAATTTTTTGACATTTTTATTGATTTTTATTGAGCTCTACATCTTTCTCAGCTCCCCTCCCTGCTCCCACTTCAACCCTCTCCCAAGGTCCCCATGCTTCCAATCTAGACAACAATGAGGACCCTAAGATCTCCTGAGTAAATTGGATTGTTTTTAAGAGAGAGAGAGAGAGAGAGAGAGAGAGAGAGAGAGAGAGTACATGAAGATGAGGAAGAAAAGGGAGGAGTAGGAAAGAATTAGAGGGAAGGGAATGTGAGTAGATTTGATCAAAACACACTCTACGCATGTATGAAATTCTCAACAAAATGTTCTCAATTTTTATAGTACAGCAGTTTTAATTATAATTAGCAATATTTCACTGAGTATTTTTAAATTAAATACAGTAGAGGATTTAGCCTGTTCCCAACATGAAGAAATATTTGAGGTAATGGGTATGATAATTATCTTAATTTGATCATCATATATTGTACACAAATATCAAAATCACAGCACACTGTTAATATGTATAATTATATGTTGATTTTAATGAAATTTCCCAAAGAAACAAGAAAAATACCTATCAAATAATTATAATCAATAATCATGATTAGATTTGTTGCAACCAAACCATTGAGGACAAAAATGACACAACCTTGCAAGCTTTAAAACTAGTAACCCTAAGAAATTACTTCCCAATAGTTAGATTGGATAACAGTATTGTGATAATGACTTTAAAGGACAGCTTATGATTGTGCTAAAGTATGTCAAAAATTATAAAATACATCATATGACATGGGATCATTTCATAATAATGAGCATATTAGTGAATAGGGCAGATATGAGATTCTATCCTTTGAAACTTGAAAATATAGATATCAAGGCTTACTGTAATATTCTTTCCACTTTTCTATGTATTGGAAATTTTCCTAAGAAAAGTTGAATCTATAACTGAAGAGTAATTTCTAGAAATGTGTATCAGTGTATAATGCTACAGAGCCTGGGTACACCTGTTTCCCATGCTGATACTGACAATAGGGTTTTTCTTTATGTCTTCACTAATAAGTATTCTGAGTTTTCCTTTGAAACTTTGAGTCTGGCATATCTATCCCATCATTCGTGAATAATGAATAACATTAACATAATTTTAGTGATTATAAAAATATAGCTCAGATTTTCCTCTTTTTCTTTTCTTTCTTGACTTTTATCCCAATTTACTTTGAAGAATTGTGATCACTTCAAAAGCTATATTAAGAGGGAATATATTAAGAAGAAACAGGTAAAAAGCTCATAGATATATGTGTGAAACTTTCATCAGGTTTTCATAAAAATAAAAATTGAAAATTACCTTGATCTCAAAATAATGTAGCTAAAATGGGAATATATTCATATACATTCATTAAGAATATTATGCACAACTCAAAAAATACTTTAATTCTAAAAAGTCATCATTATTTCTTAATTATAAAACTTAAAAGTGATTATCTCTAAATAATAGAAAAATTGAGGGTTTTAAATTTGCATTTTTAATGTTTAAACAATGACCATACATTAATTCAATGGGCAGTAAGGTTTAAGAGCAATAGAGCATACAGTTCAAAGACAGATTCAATAACTAGCATACTGTCCTGCCAGTCAATCATTTACTTCCCGTCGATTGCCTTGAACCATTTATTTCTTGAGCACAGCTTTTCTATGATAGATTGATCAATAGTCACTCCACAAGAGAAATCCAACTGTTTCAAGCCTTTATGTTCACAAGCAAATAAGTTAGAAGCTTTAGGTCAGAGTTAGAAGTCATCACAGTCAAAACAGGAATGAACTTTGAAAACTGACAGCACTCCACAGAAGCCAGTTTTATACATTTAAGCATTTTCTAGTTAACTCAGTAAGTCAGGGGCCAGAGGCTGAACTACATAGATGCCAGCATTGTAACACAGCCCAGCTTTCAATATATTCAGACTCTAGTGAGAAACAACATTTCAGATCACTGAACTTTGCCTAGATCCCTGGGATATACAAGCTATTGTTCATCCCTGCTAGCATAGAATGTATATAAATTAGATCCACCCATTGTCTATTCCTGCTCTAGAAAGTCACAAGATCAAAAGGACTAGGAGTGTGAGTCAGCAATGAAACACTTGCTTAGAATGTACAAAACTGTGTCTTCCATAACAAGTACCACAAAAAAAGAAAAGGAGAGGGATGAGGAGGAGGAAGAAGAGGAGAGGGAAGAAGAAGAGAAGAGGAAGAAGAGGAGGAAGAAGAAGAAAAGGAAGAAGAAGAAGAAGAAGAAGAAGAAGAAGAAGAAGAAGAAGAAGAAGAAGAAGAAGAAGAAGAAGAAGAAACAATAATGCAATCAATGAAAAAGCAAATGACTTGAAACCAGATGATACTGTTGTTTCCCTCCTTTAGCAATAATTAGCACCTTCTAGTACTATAAAAGCTAGTCAGGGGATGCTGTCAGGTAAGAGTCAGCTTGGGTCTTTTGAGTCCTGTGTCCAACGTGCATGATGTCTTCAGAAATGTGGACTTGCCTTATAAACCCTCTTGGAGATAACCAATGAAAGTTACACCCATGATACCTCAATAATATGGCTGGCTAAATAGAGCCTGAACAATGACAGCACCAATAGACATATGACGGGGGGGGGATCTCACAAACCTCATCTCTAGATTAAAAAAAAAGAAAAAGAAAAACAAGAAACTGACAAACACTGCAGTTATGGAAAGAATGAGACATCATTATCCCCAGAGATGAATCCTAATGATTTTTGCATCCTTGGTCCAGGAAGATTTCTGCTCCCTCTACAAACACCTAATTGGTTGTACCCAGGAGCAGCCAAATGTCCAAATGTCCAAGATAAGGAACATTCCCCAGTTGCATTGCAGAGTAGAGGGAGCAAAAAGAGCACCAGCCTGAGAGAAACTTGAGATCTGGGTCCTCTGCCAGTCAGGCTCAATGCTACCACATCCTTTCCAGCAGTTTGCCCCTCTGTAAGAGAGAGGAAGCTATAGGTCATAGGCATGGGCTCAGAGCTCTCAGATTTGCCTGACAATATCCACATGCAGAGAAGGATGTTCCAAGCTAAACCATCAGTTGCTGTGAGGTCAGAGCTCACAACCTCTGCAGTAACCCAAGGACAATAGGACTTGCTCTTTCCCACAGAAAGTAGGGCCACCAACCATCACACCTATTGCATCTTGAGCAGCCAGATGCTTAAACATTTCATCAGAGCTACATAGGATGTCCCCCACCACATCAACTACCATTTGCTTATGACTCTCATCTA
Organism: Ondatra zibethicus; assembly: GCA_004026605.1. Classification (NCBI taxonomy): domain Eukaryota; kingdom Metazoa; phylum Chordata; class Mammalia; order Rodentia; family Cricetidae; genus Ondatra; species Ondatra zibethicus. Next base: position 25,436 of record PVIU01009321.1, read on the forward strand.
GTCATTGTGATAGGGTGCCTCCAGGCTCCCTCCCTTTTTATTGGTCCTCATTCTCAGGTTCCCAGAGTAAACTCAGCCTAATACAATATGGCCTGGTATATAGCCACAGTTTCTTGTGCTATGGTAAGAAATGCAAGAGAAATTTCTTCTCCCAGCCTGGCCTATCATGCAGGAAGAATCTCTGGCAGACAAATTCCCACACTGGATTTAAGGCTTGTAGGAATCATGGGTTTTTCCATGGCTATGACTGCAGCTCCTTGTCCTCGGGGCTGCTTGAACTCACCAGACCCAGCTTGTGGTTCAGACTTCTGCCAGGTAGCACGATCAGCGTGCTAAATTTTTTTCTTGTGCTTCCTCTGCTTTTCTGCATTTGTCAGTGGTCCATCACCTCTTTCATGGTTCCTAATGTTCTTTCTACCTTTCTATCCTAGAAACAAAAACATTTTTATCACCTAATGCTTCTCATATGCAAACTGCCAGAAGTCTCTAACCTGCTGCCTTAACCCACAGGTGCTCTGGCCCTGTTTTCTCATGCTTATTCACATTGCCAGCTGTATGATAAAGATCTTGCACCCTGTAAAGATTTGTCACTCATATTGGTTTAATAAAATACTGATTTGCCAGTAGCCAAGCAGGAAGTATATACAGGCTGACCAGACTAGGAGAATTCTAGAAAGAGGAAAGGCTCAGGGTATAGTTGCCACACAGACAGGAAGCAAGATGAAAATGCTACACTGAGAAAAGGTGCTAAACATAGATAAGAATATGGGTTAATTTAAGTTGTAAAAGCTAGTTAATAATAAGTCTGTGCTAACAGGCCAAATAGAATTGTAATTAATATAGTTTCTGTGTGATTATTTGGGTCCAGGCAGCTGGGAAGCAAAAGCACAGTCTCCACTTACAGCTGGCTTATCTCCATCATATCGCTCCCGGGTTATTCAATGTGCCTAAAAGATTAATTCAGACAGATGATGCTAACAATTACCCTTCCCTGAAGACCCTTATCTCATTATCTATTCCAAAGTCTTTGGGAGCTTTGCAAAGAACAAAATAAAAACAAGTTAAGTGCAAAACAATATGAAATAGAAGGAGGAAGAATCGCATTGCAATATTCTAAAAGATAATATGTAGCTTGTTCATTTGACTTGTTTTCTGTAATTTCCTTAGGTGACTTCCACTCTCTTTTTTGCTGAGGAATACTATTATCACTATACAAAAGAAGATATTCATTGTCCTTACTTCACAGACAGAAACATAAAAACAAACCGCACATAGCATCTTTACCTGGATAAGAAGCTTCAGAACCAAAGCTAGAAACTCCATGAACAAAATCTCAGCTGAAACAACAAAAGACTTCCTCCAACCCTAAAGCCAAATCCTTGCCACTTGACAAGTGTCTTCTTGTTCTTATCCTTATCCTGTTCTTCAAACTCTGTAACAAAGGCTTCTTACCAATAGCAAGTCAAAGAAGATAAGCAAATGCAGACAATCCCATGCATGCACACATACACATGCACTCACAGGTACACGCATACAGACACTTATGCACACATACACACACATGAACACGCACACACAACTACACACACACACACACACACATACATGCACTCTTCCATGCGTGCACACACATACATGTTGTGTGACAAAAGATTTACTGGGGAGAGACACACACAAATACACACAGAGCTATCTATTTGGCCCTGGTAGGGAACCCATGACAGACCTTAGTATGAATATCACCAAGGTCTAAACTGTAAAACTATGAGTTTTATTAAGATTACTTTGGACCTTGGTGGGTGATGGGTTACTTACAGGAACAGTAATGACTCAAAGACAGCTGCATCCCCAAAGCCTACCCTAGCATGGATAACAGGGCACAAAATCTAGGAACCTAGAATACACTGTAGAGCTTGCAGGCAGCTCAACAAGTTGGAAAGTGTCCCTCCAAGTAACTCAGTTGATCTAAACCTCTTCCAGGCAGCTCCGCTGGTTTCTGCCCCTTCCAAGCAGCTCTGATCTCAAAAAGTTTTCTTTGCAACTATGTTGCCTGGAGTGACTCTCAGTTTTTATTGCTTACCAGAGTATGTATTGCCAGAGCAGGAAGGGGGGGGGGGTCTAGTGAATCTGGTCAGTTTCAGGGACTTCCTGAAGTTATTTTGAGTTGTTTACCTTTCAGCTTAAGGAGGATTCCTACAGGATAGAGTGTTTAAACCTCTGATGAAACTGTTGTGCAACAATACACATGCATGCACACATGAGCACTCACACAGACACACACACACATGCATATAGCACACACTCACAAAGACTTCAGCCAGAAAGTCAGAACCCCAACATCACAATTTATGCATAAGATGAATCTATTCTGTCTAATCTTAAACAGAGACTTAAAGAAAATACACAGCACAGTGCCCTGGACTGGGTAAGTACATGCACAGCTGAGGAGGCAGAATAAAAACTTTTTTTTTCAAAAGAAGAAGCTGCTCCCTGGAAGTGTGTCCTTATTTGAGCCCCAACATTTCCTCCCTCAGCGATTAGTCATCTGTTACTGTTCCGTAGTCCATTGAGAAGATGGATGGCAAACACTAAATGCAAATTAAGGGCTCCATATGGTGAAAAAATACTACATACCAGAAAACATACGCACATTAAGGGAGTTAACCTTGCTGAACATAAGTAATTAGAAACTGTTACTATTACAAGCTCAAATACTGATGTGAAGATTAAGTAGCTAGATTTTGGTGAAAGATTCTTAGGTCTGAGAAAATTCTAACATTCCATTAGCTACAACACTCCTATAAATAACACAGAGATACATAAATTGGCAATTAAATGTAAAAACTACCATTTACTACTAAAATATTGATTTTCATTTATTTGCATTATGTATTACTCAGTCTTACCTATCTGTAGGCATCAGTTCATGTTTAATCAGACTCACACTACCTAATTAATCTGGATATTTTGCCAACTAACTACATGATGATAAAATCACATTGAACTATCATTGGGATTAATTCTAACAGAGTATCACAGGACTTGACACAGTAGAGAGCATTTGGTTTAAATGATCTACTATTCAACATCTTAGACAGAACAATATAAATCTATCATTATTTGGCTTCTTAACCTACACCAGCAATTAATAAATTTACATGAAACCATAGCATGCTGCCTGCCACTTCCCGTGTCTCACTCCAGCAGACAGGAAATGATTAAATGCAAGTCAACTCCATTGTCAATGTATCCAATATCAACCAAATATCCATCACTAGCAGAAGAAAAACTAGAATGTACCCAACATCCTGGACCTAAATTCCCATGAAACGTGCTTTTAACATGAGAGTCATAGTCATTCATCCATTTATTCATTAAATGATTTTTAAAAGATTCACTCCTAGAATAGCATTAAGAAATTAGGAGGGAAATGAAGAAACTATACATGGAGATTCACATGCTACTTTTATGTGAGATATATATATATGAAAATTATGTTATCAGGATCTGATAATAAATACCCATTATTATAGAAGAGCCAAGGGATATTTTGACTTTGAAACAATATAAAGAAAGAGACAATTCTGTGGTAGTCTGAATGTAATTGGCCCTCATAAGCTCATGGGGGAGTGGCACTATTAAGAGATGTGGCCTTGTTGGAGTAGGTGTAGTCTTGTTGGAGGAAGTGTGTCATTGGGGATGGGCTCTGAGGTCTACTATGCTCAAGTTTGCCAAGTATAGACACAGACTCCTTCTGCTGCCTGCAGATCAAGATACAGAACTCTCAGCTCCTTCTCCATCACCATGTCTACCTGCATGTCACCATGTCTAGCCATGATGATAATGGAATAAACCTCTGAAACTGTAAGCCACCCCAGCTAAATGTTTTCCTTTTTAAGAGTTGCTGTGGTCATGGTGTCTACCCTAAGACAAATGTCATAGGTTGGAATAATCTAGAATGCATTATTAAAAGTTGAATCTTTAAGCCAAGCATGGTAGAATGTGCCTGTTATCCAAAAAAGGGTAAGGTAAGAAGATTTTGAGTTTAAGGACTGCCGACATATATAGGGAGATTCTGTCTCAAAAGAATAAGCAATTAGGGCTGAAGAAATAACTCCATAGTTAGGAGAATAAACTACTCTCACAGAGAATGTAAGTTCAATGCCTAACACCCATGTTGGGCAGCTCACAACTGCCCGTAACTCCAGCTCCAGGGGAGTCTAATATCCTTTTCTGACCTGCATGAACACCTATACTCATATGCACATACCCACACACAGACACATGATTAAAAATAAATCCTTTATTAAGAGCTCAGTGACAGGTGACAGAGAGTATTGTTATCACGTGCAAGGCCCTAGATGTGATCCCAAGGAGTATGACAAGTAATATTGGTAACTGTCAGATAAAGAGCAACTCAATATATGGAATAAAAAAAAGGATTCTATGAAAATGCAGTACCACTCATATTCCTAGGTTCAGGGCCAATGTGCATGAGATATTTAAATGAAGCTTGAGGCAGTAGGAGAAGAGAGCTCTATAAATAAACTGGTATCCATCTGTACAATCAAAATTTCACCAAAAGAGAATGAGAAAGAAAGGTTTTGAAATGGAAGCGGAAGAAGTCATTTAATCGATACAATAATATTCTCTAAGTAATGGGTGCTGTTGAATGCTTTGAGTAAAAGCAATACAGGATAAAACACCCTCCCAAAAGTGGGTTAGGATAGATTACAGGCAGGCAATCAAAAACCAGTTAAACAATGCTTTTTCTGACATACAAATGGATGGATATAAGCAAAATGTTCTTTCTAAATTGTACCCTAAAATTATAAAAGATTATTATGCAGTGAAATGAAAGAATAAGTAATTTTGCTCCAAATTTGGGTTTAACTCACCAAATACTCATTCAGCATTACTCACTGTGTGGAGTTTAGCACTTCCCTTATTGTACACAAATTTCTGAGCACTCTGTGTTCTAGGTTTTTCTAGGTGATGGGGATCCAAGGATGACCTAAGGAGACATGGACTGGTGGTCTCAAACAACAACACTCTGGTATGAGAGATAAAAATTAAGTAAGGACACACAATTGCAAATGGTATTGAGTTATGAAGGTGGGAACGAAAGTTCCCATGCAGAAGCTCCAACCAAGCTTTCTGCAAGGCTAATTAACTGCTTAGAACTCCATTGACTGTGAGGAATTTGGAATGGTCAAGCCCCAAGTCTATTAACAGTTTCTCTTGGGGTATCTTGACACCTCCTCCCCAAATAGCCAATCATTGCCCACCTCCATGCCTACCCTAACATCCTCTGAGTAACAGATAAAACTGTTCAAAATATATTAACTTACCAAAACCACAGTTTCCTACAAAAGCAAATGTCTAAGAATGTCATCAGGTACCCAGAGCCTCTAACTGAGATGGCTCAGCTTTGCTTTAGTTCACCTACCTATTTAATGTTTCCACTAATGAATTTAAAAATGGCCTTGATCTACAAATTTCTTCTTTCTGTTGCAATACAAACTTATAAAACCAGTACCACACAGCAACATGGGATTTGGAGCAGCCTAAATCTGTGTCCCCAGGTCCTGGCCACTCATATTTGACTCCAGAATAAACTCACTTTAACCCTTTGTGGTGAGAGCTGTGCTTTTTTGCTGACAAGAAAACAAACCAGCAGCAATGATAGAAAACAATAGAAGGATCTTTTCCATGAGAATTCTGAAATAAGTTCACTGAAGACCTGAGCATGAGGCTGAAACCAGAAGGGCTTATTATGGCCCTGGTTCCACAGTTGGGAACACCCTGTAATCATATATCTTAAAGGCAATGTAATCTCCCTTCTCTGTCCTTAGCCAGCTTGGAGCTCCATCCTGCCTACTGGTTGTTACTTTTTCTAATGATGGCCCAAATAGATCAGGGTCGGAAATTGCTGCTGAGGCAGCCATTAACTCACTGGAGAAGCATCAACACGAAGATGGTAATTGCTGCCATAAATCCAAACCTTAGTAGTAAATATTTATTGACAGGAAGTCATATTTCTACCTATGATGGTTCTATTACCATCCAACCATTCAAGGCTGAGGATCTATTTTTAGCAGCTGTATAGCAAAGTGTACAAGACGGCATAGATTGATACATACTGATAGTTCCAGAGATTTCATATATCTGGTTAAATCAGCAGGAAAAAAAAAAAAACCTTCTGCTCATTCAGTCTTGGCCAACTGACCCTAAAGCCACAACAAGACTATCTTGGGGGTTATGTGGGAGAGTGGCAAGTGGTTGTGAGTTTGGTAGGTTTCTGAGTTTGTGCTATGTTAAGGTCTTTGGAATACGTGAAGATCTCAACTGTGTACTTTGAACGAGAACCTGAGGACTGCCTCTGGAGAAAGCCAGACGGCCATTCACTTTTCAGTACTGGACTCTATCTTGTGCAAGGATATTTAAGACCCTGCTTGATCCTGCTATCTAGACAATAAACCCCTTGAAGAAGTGTTTCATTGGCCCTAACAGTCCCATAGCACTTAACATGTTCTCAATAAATATGGGAGAAGGTGGGCAAATGCACGTATTACTATAATGAAGCTCAGGAGAAAAAATGGTTTTCACGGGTAGACGCCAAGCAGACTTCCTAATTGTGTATCAGAACACCTGGTCTCTCCTTTAAAACATGATTGCCTGGGTCCCATTTCCCAGCACCTCCACACCCAAGAGTCACAGCAAATTTGAGCTAAGTGTAAGGACTTCTTGTTTTAAAAAGGCCTCCCTGGCATTTGATGCATCATAGGTTTCCACACCATTGCTGTAACAATCAGTGTCAGTACTGAAAATCAACTTGCACGCCAACAGAAGAGTAAACAACTTTAGGAGTTCACAAAGACATTTTTTTAAGATTTTTATAAAGGCCAGATCCAAACAGACTAAAGAAGGAACATCTGAATTAAATTTTACTTTCTAAGAAGCTAAGGTTAACATTTCAGCCAATAAACATTCCTTTTATCATGAATGCTCAATGAAGTATAATTCAATTACTCTTTACTTAGCTCTTTTGTTTTTAATCAGCACAAAGTAATGGGTTTTCCTACTACAAGTTCATTTTTTCACTACTCCTCCCCCACTTTCCCAAGCTTGTCACCTCCCTCCTTCCAAAAGTCTCTACAGTGCGTTCATCCCACCTACGCACAATTCAGATTCTACAGTGGAGCCCCTGCTTATTCCAAAGCATTGTGCCTGACAATGTAACTGCATCATAGACTAATCTCAGGATTTTTTACATTTTCATTGACATATTTATGGTATGATGTATGGTAATATCTCATTGTTGTTGGTTTGATTTCTTTTACATTGTTGAGATTTTGAAAGCAGAGGAAATTTTCCAACAGGAAGGAAAGAGTGTGTTGAGCCCATAGTGGAGAACAGCACATCCAAATGCAATGTTTGCTCTCAGGGGGAAAAAAAGCAAATGAATGTGCAGGCACAGTTAAATACACACTGACACTATAAAAAACAGTCCTGACTTGAGTTTTGGCATGTCCACATATATACTTAAATTATATGCATTTTACTTTGAGAAAGTGGTTAATGAAGCTTGTGCTTGCTCCAAGGTGGGCTAATATTGAAAACAGAGAAAAGAAGTGTCAACAATTAAAATGTTGTGTCTTAGTTTCTTTTCTTATCACTATAATAAAGCATCCTGACAAAAGCACTTAAGGGAGAAAAGCTTGCTCCCAGAGCATCATGGCAGGGAAGTCATAGCTGTAGACCTTGAAGGAGCTGGTCATATTGCATCTGAAGTCAAGAAGCAGGGAATGACAAATGTATGTCCTCAGCTTGGTTTTGGTTTTTTTCTATCTTACACAATCTGGGCTCTTTACCCAGGGAATGGTCCCACCCATGGTTAACATGGGCCCTCCCACATCAGTGAACCTAACCAAACAGTCCCTCCCAGGCTTGTCCTGAGGACCATCTCTCAGGTTGTTCTTCTAGATTCTGTCAAATTGACAATTAGGGCTATCACAAAAGGTAAACCTATATTATAATTTCTAGTGTAAGCTCTAAAAGCTAGAGTGATTTCCAATTAGCTAAAGGGAAAGAAACAGAATGATTAAAAAAAAATAAAATATTCAATCCACAAAAATAAATGAGAGAAAATGTGATATATTGATGATAAAAATTTAAAATAACAGCAGTTAAACTCAACAGAAATGAATTAAATACCCTTAATTGAAAAGAAAGGATTTTCATGAATTTAGAGTGTAACTCAGTGCTAGAATGCTTACCTACCATGCATGGGGTTACAGCAAAGGGTTTTGGGGGTGTTGACCTCTAACAGCAGGAAGGAAGAAAGGGAGGGAGAGTGAGACAGAAAGAGGGTGGGAAACAGAGACAGAAAGAAAGATTGTCAGTTTAAATTTCAAAACTTAAAAAATATGGTTCAAAAGATTCATCTAGAATACAAGATACAGGGTCACAGACTGAAACAGAGCCCCTAGTCAATGCACAAACAAATGAAAGCTACTGTCTTATTTTTTAATTTTTCATCAAACTCTGTTAAAGATATGAATTCATAACCAGATCCAAAGAACTAACATGGTAAAAAGAAAAAAAAAAAACTTAAAATACATGACAAAGGTGTACAAATTTGAGGGTAGAAACTATTTTGCTTTTAAGATGAGTATTTTCTAACCTATTTTATTCAGATTGACCAAATCAGAATAAAATGATAATCATTAAGCTGATAAAGGTAAGTTACAAAAATGTACAGATAATGCCAAGATCAATGAGAATATATGTATGAATGTATATATGTATATTCCTTCTCTTTGAAATTAGGAAGAAACAGGACACTATGCTCATCAAACACAACAGAGGAGTCCAACCTGTGCAGAGAGGCACAGAAAATGTATATGCAAAGATTGTAAATGAAGAGATAAAGGTGCCTTTCTTGAGACTGGTTCAGTGGGTTAAATGTTTGCCGCACAAATGAAAAGACCTGAATTTGATTCTCCAGTGACCACATAAGAAGCCAGATGTGGCTCCTATAATCTCAGTGTTGAGAGGCAGAGACAGGCAAGCAACAGGGGCTCCCATTGGCTAATCAGTCTAGCCTCTAGATGAGCTCTGGGTTCAGTGAGAGACCCTGTCTCAAAAAGCAAGGTATAGAGCTAGAGGGGAAGACATCAGATGTTCGTGTCTATTGTTTCCTGTCTTATCCTTCCTCCCCACAAGACCCCTTTCCTTTAATCCTGAAAACCCTGGTAGATTTTTAGGAGGATTCTCGGAGGAGTGCCAGAAGCATCAGTTTCCTAGGGAAGAAAAAAGAGAAAGCATTTGAACTTGAACATTTGGCATTTTCTGAGGTTTGCAGGGAGCATTAGAAGCTCCCTGAAAGAATTCAGAAGGCCTGAGGCAGCAAACTCCACAAGAGCAGGACTGAGCCAGCAACCTGGGCCAGAGCAGACCTGAGACAGCAAACTCCAGAGGAGCAGGTACAGGAGAGCAAACTCTGAATGAGTGGGCCAGAGCCAGAAACCTCTGCAGGTCCAGGCATGAATCTGGGACCTTCGAGGGAGTAGACCTGAGCCAGGACCCCTGCGAGTATGGGCATGAGTCTAGGACTTCCGAGGAACTAGGTCTGAGCCAGAACCTCTGCAGGTCTGGGCATGAGTCTGGGACCTCCAAGGGAATAGGCAGGAACCAGAGACCTCTTTGGGTCCAGATGTGAGTCTTAGGTTTCTGAGGGAGTGGGCCTGAGCCAGGACCTCTTTGGGTCTGGGAGGCCCCGAGTCGGGGACATCTTAGTAAATCAAAGCCAGAGACCTTTGCAGGGCCAACCCCAAGCCAGGGACCTCTAGAGGAGTGAATCCAGACCAGGGATATTTACAGAAACAGATCTGAGCTGGCAACTTAGGCCAGAGCAGGCCTGAGACAGCAAACTCCACAGGAGTGGAGCAAACCCCAGGAGCACTGAGCGACCCCCAGGAACACGGAGTGACCAACAGGGTAACTGGAACTGTGACAATGATTGCACCATGAGGAGCAACATCTGAGCCTTGGATACACTGGCACCTGGAAGATTAATCACTAGAATCACACAAAGCCCCAGCTACACCAATTAGAGGAAAGAATGAGTAGACAAGGTAAGAACACATGTAACACCACAAAGACCAACATGACAGCAGTAAAATCTAGTGACCCTACAACACCAAGACTTGAACAACCAATATAGATGAAGCAGAAGAAAATGAACTAAAAAATAACTTCAGGAGAATATTTGAGACTCTTAAAGAGGAAATGAAAAATTCCCTCAAAGAAATGGAGGAAAAGACAAACAAAAAGTTGGAAGACATCAACAAATCCCTTAATGAAAACCAAGAAAAAGGAATCAAACATATGAAAGAAACTATTCAAGACTTGAAAAATGAAATAGAGACAATAAAGGAAACATGAGCCAGGGGAATTATAGAAACAGAAATCATGAGAAAACAAAAACGATTAGGAACTACAAATGCAAGCATAAACAGCAGAACAGAAGAGATGGAAGAGAGAATCCAATAGAGCTCTGAAAATACAATAGAGGAAATAGGCTTATCAGTCAAAGAAAAACAAAAGCTTAACCCAAAATATCCAGGAAATATGGGACACCATGAGAAGACCAAACCTAAGAATAATAAGTATAGAAGAAGAAGTTCAACTCAAAAGCACAGAAAATATATTTAACAAAATCACAGAAGAAAACTTTCCCAACCTAAAGAAAGATATGCCTATGAAGATACAAGAAGCTTACAGAACACCAAATAGACTGGACCAAAAAAAAAAAAAATCCCCTCGCCACATGATAATCAAAACACTAAACATACAGAATAAAGAAAGAATATTAAGAGCTGCAAAGGAAATGGGCCAAGTAACATATAAAGGCAGACCTATCAGAATTAAACCTGACTTCTCAATGGAGACAATGAAAGCCAGAAGGTCATGGTCAAGCATTATGCAGACATTAAAAGACCATGAATGCCAGCCTAGATAGACTACTATACCCAGCAAAATTTTCAATCACCATAGAAGGACAAAACAAGATAGTACATGACAAAACCAGATTTAAACAATATGTAGCCACAAACTCAGCCCTACAAACAAAGTACTAAAAGGAAAACTCCAACCCAAGGAAGTTGGCTACATCAACAAAAACACAGACAATAGATGATCTCACAGCTGCAAATCTCAAAAAGGGGAAAACACACAAATTAACATCACCAGCAATGAAAACTAAATTAACAGGAGATAGCAATCACTGGTCACTAATATCCCTTACTATAAATGGGCTCAACTCACCTATAAAAAGACATAGACTAACAGATTGGATATGAAAACAGAATCCATCCTTCTGCTGCATATAAGAAACACACTTCAACTTCAAAGACAGACATCACCTCAGAGTAAAGGGTTGTAAAAAAAAAATTCAAGGACCTAAGAAACAAGATGGTGTAGCTATCCTAATATCTAACAAAATAGACTTCAAACTAAAATCAATCAAAGGAGACAAAGAACGACAATTCATATTAGTCACAGGAAAAATCTATACAGAGGAAATCTCAATACTGAACATCTATGCCCCAAATACAAGCGCACCATCATATGTAGAAGAAACACTTCTAAAGCTTAAATCATAATAAAACCACACACACTAATAGTGGGAGACTTCAACACTCCACTCTCACCACTGGACAGGTCAGTCAGCCAAACAATGAACAGAGAAATAAGGGAACTAACAGAGGTTATGACTCAATTGGACTTAACAGACATCTATAATCCCATTCAAACAGAAAAGAATATACCTTCTTCTCAGCACCTCATAGAACCTTCTCAAAATTGACCACATACTCAGTAACAAACAAACCTCAACAAATACAAAAAAATTGGAATAACCCCATGTATCTTATCAGATAACCATGGCTTAAAACTACAACTCAACAGCAACACTAATTCCAGAAAGCCCACAAATACATGGAAAATAAACAATGCGCACCTGAATCATCAAAGGTCAAGGAAGAAATAAAGGGAGAAGTTAAAGACTTCCTAAAATTCAATGAAAATGACCACACAACATACGCAAATTTATGGGTCACAACGAAAGCAGTGTTAAGAGGAAAGTTCATAGTACTAAATGCCTACATAAAGAAGCTGGAAAAATCCCACACTAGTGAATTAAAGGAACATTTGAAAACTTTAGAACAAAAAGAAGCAAACTCATCCAAGAGCACTAGACTGCAGGAAATAATCAATTTGAGGGCTGAAATCAACAAGATATAAACAAAGAAAACAATACAAAGAATCAATGAGACAAAGAGTTGGTTCTTCAAGAAAATCAACAAAAGAGACAAACCATTATTCAAACTAACCAAAAGGCAGAGAGAGAATATCCAAATTAATAAAATCAGAAATAAAAAGGTGTCATAAGAACAAACACGGAGGAAATCGAGAAAATCATCAAGTCGTATTTCGAAAACTTGTACTCCACAAAATTGGAAACCTTATAGGAAATGAACAACTTTCTGGATAATTATCACTTTCCAAAATTAAATTAATACCAGATAAGCAAATTAATCATACTTATAACTGCTAAAGAAATAGAAACAGTCATCAAAGGTCTCCCAACCAAAAAACAAACAAACAAACAAAAAACCCAGGACCAGTTGGTTTCAGCTCAGAATTCTACAAAACTTTCAAAGAAGAAATAATACAAATACTCCTCAAATTGTTCCACACAATAGAAACAGAAGGAACACTGCTAAACTCTTTTTATGAAGCGACAATTACCCTGATACACAAACCACACAAAGACATTACTAAGAAAGATTATTACAGACCAATATCACTCATGAACATTGATGCAAAAATACTAAATAAAGGGCTGGAGAGATGGCTCAGAGGTTAAGAGCACTGACTGCTCTTCCAGAGGTCCTGAGTTCAATTCCCAGCAACCACATGGTGGCTCACAGATATCTATAATGAAATCCGGTGCCCTCTCCTGGCATGCAGGCAAACATGAAAGGAATGTTGTATATATAATAAATAAATAAATCTAAAAAAATACTAAATAAAATACTGGCAAATCTAATCCAAGAACACATAAGAACCATCTTCCTCTGTGAACAAGTTGGCTTCATTCCAGAGATGCAGGCATGGTTAAACATATGAAAGTCTGTCAATGTAATCCACCATATAAACAAACTGAAAAATAAGAACCATATGATCATCTCGTTAGATGCCAAAAAAGCTTTTGACAAAATACAACATCCCTTCATTATAAAGGTCCTGGAGAGAGCAGGGATACAAGGAACATACCTAAACATAACAAAGGCAATATACAGCAAGCCAATAGCCAACATCAAACTAAATAGAGAAATACTCACAGCAATCCCGCTGAAATCATGAACAAGACAAGGCTATCCACTCTCTCCATATCTATTCAATATAGTTCTTGAGGTCCTAGCTAGAGCAATAAGACAGCAAAAGGAGATCAAGGGGATACAAATCAGAAAAGAATAAGTCAAACTATATTTTCTGTTGATATGACAGTTTACATAACCCAAAAATTCTACCAAGGAACTTCTATAACTCATAAACACTTTCAGCAATGTAACAGGATACAAGATTAACTCAAAAAATCTGTAGGCCTCCTTTGCACAGATGATAAATGATCTGAGAAAGAAATCAGAGAAACATCACCCTTCACAATTTCCACAAATAGCATAAAATATCTCAGAGTAACTCTATCCAAACAAGTGGAAGATTTCTATGACAAGAATTTTAAATCTTTGAAGAAAGAAATTGAAGAAGACACCAGAAAGTGGAAAGATCTCCCATGATCTTGGGTAGGTAGAATTAACATAGTAAAAATGGCAATCTTACCAAAAGTAATCTACAAATTCAATGCAATGCCCATCTAAATTCCAACAAAATTCTTCACAGACCTCAAAAGAACGGTACTCAACTTCATATGGAAAAGAAAAAAAAAGAGAGAGAACCCAGGATAGCCAAAACAATCCTGTACAATAAAAGAACTTCTGGAGGAATCACAATCCCTGATTTCAAACTCTACTACAGAGATACAGTACTGAAAACAGCCTGGTATTAGTATATGAACAGACAGGAGGACCAATGGAATTGAATCAAAGACCTGGATATTAATCCACACACCTTCGGACACCTGATTTTTGACAAAAAACCACAAAATATCAAATGGAAAAAAAGAAAGCATATTTAACAAATGGTGCTGGCATAACTGGATATCAACATGTAGAAGAATGAAAATAGATCCCTATCTATCACCATGCACAAAACTCAAGTCCAAATGGGTTAAAGATCTCAACATAACACCAGACACACTGAACCTCATAGAAGAGAAAATGGGAAGTACACTTGAATCCACTGGCACAGGAGACCACTTCCTAAATATAACCCCAGTAGCACAGACACTGAGAGAAACAATTAATAATTTGGACTTCCTAAAACTGAAAAGCTTCTATAAAGCAAAGGACATGGTCAACAAGACAAAACAACAGGCTACAGAATGGGAAAAGATCTTCACCAACCCCACATCAGACAGAGGTCTGATATCCAAAATTTACAAAGAACTCAAGAAATTGGTCATCAAAAGAACAAATAATCCAATAAAAAAATGGGGTACAGACCTAAACAGAGAACTCTCAACAGAGGAATTTAAAATTGTTGAAAGACACTTAAGGAAATGCTCAACATCCTTAGTCATTAGAAAAATGCAAATCAAAACAACTCTGAGATTCTATCTTATACCTGTAAGAATGGCCAAGATCAAAAACACTGATGACAACTTATGCTGGAGAGGTGGTGGGGTAAAGGGAACACTTCTGCATTGCTGGTAGAAATGCAAGCTGGTACAGCTCCTTTGGATATCTGTATGGTGATTTCTCAGAAAACTAGGAAACGACCTTCCTCAAGACCCAGTAATACCACTTTTGGGTATATCCAAAAGATGCTCAATCGTGCCACAAAACCATGTGCTCAACTATGTTCATAGCAGCATTGTTTGTCATAGCCAAAACCTGGGAACAACCTAAATGCCCTTTGACCAAAGAATGGATAATGAAAATATAGTATATGTACACAATGGAGTACTACACAGCAGAAAAAAAATAATGGCATCCTGAATTTTGCAGGCAAATGGATGGAACTAGAAAACATCATTTTGAGTTAGATAACCCAGACACATAAAGACAATTTTCATATGTACTCACTCATAAGTGGTTTTTAAACATAAGCAAAGAAAACCAGCCTACAAACCACAATACCAGAGAACCTAGACAACAATGAGGTCCCTAATGGATCTAATCTACATGGGAAGTAGAAAAAGACAAGACCTCCTGAGTAAATTGGGAGCATAGGGACCATGGAAGAGGGTTGAAGGGGAGGGGAGAGGCAGGGAGGGGAGCAGAGAAAAATGTAGAACTCAATAAAAAAACAATTAAAATAAATAAATAAATCTTTAAAAAAAAGAAAAACCCTGATAAATCTGAAAACACTTACATCAAAAGGGATTATATTCCAATTTTGTTTATGACAAAGTTGTTCAGCTCCTTGTTAAGAGTATATGTATATCATGTTTTTTATATTAACAGCCCAAGATTACTACAGTCCACACACAGATATAAAACAGGATACATAGAAAAGATTCACATACAGAAGTGTCATCGAGCATGTCAAAGCACAACACCAATCTTACACCAAACTAAAATCAAACTTGGAAAAACATCCAAGGATAATTGGTGTATGCATTATTCATGCACCCAGTTCTGTGAAATGTTATCAAGAGTGAATCCCAGTGGACTCTATGGGCTCTAGGTAATAAAAATGGGTTTCTGTAAGCCAGCTCTACCAAGCGTACTACTCCTGAGATGACATCAATAATAGGTGAGGCTATGTCTCTTTGGGAACATAGACACATGATAAATCTAAATACCTGGCTATGAACCTTAAACTGCTCTAAAAATCAAAGTATGAAAAAAGTTAAAGACTGGAGTTAGTGACATGGTTCAGCAGGTGCCAAGCTTGAAGACCTGAGTTTGATCTCTGGGAAAAGGTGCCCTCTAACCTCCACAAACAAACAATCAGTAAATAAATAAATAGTGAAAAAGTTAGATAGCCAAAGAAATAATAACTAAGTTACGAAATAACTATATGTAAATTGCTATTCAACTTTCCAAATGCAACAATGAAAGTCAGAAGTGATTTAAATGATTTGTTCAAAGTAGTAAATAACTGTCAACCTAGAGCTGCATATGAGAAGAAAAATAATTTGTAGAAATAAGATAGCTCATAAAGTATATGCAGAATATGTAAAGTCAATAAAACAGTCGTTAACTCAATGTAAAAATTTACCAAAGTAGCAGAATATTCATTTCCACAAAGTAAATGGACATGTGGCCAATAAACACAAGAAAAGCTCCTTGACATCACTGAGTCAATAAGGAAAAGCTAAACAAATGTGTGACAATGAACCCCATGGCTTTTTTACTTTCTTCCTGCTGCTGTGCTTAACATCATGATTAAGAACAACTTGATTAAGAAAATTTATTTGAGACTCCATTTTATACTCCATCGTGAAGGGAAGTCAGGGAAGGAACTCAAGGCAAGAACCAGAAGACAGGAACTGAAGCAGAGGCCGTGGAGGAATACTACTCACTGGCTTGCTCTCTGTGGTGATTTGAAATGAAATAACCTCAAAAGGAAGTGGCATTATTAGGAGGTGTGACCTTGTTGGAGTAGATGTGGTCTTGTGGGAGGCAGTGTGTCACTCTGGGGGTGGACTTTGAGGTCTTTCTCTAAAGCTCAGTTGACTTTCTGCTGCCTTCTGGTCAAGATGCAGCCAGCAGCACATTTGCCTGCATCCTGCCACTCCCCCCATTATGATGATAATACATGGAACCGCTGAAATTGTAAGCCACCAACTCTATTAAATGTTTTCTTTGTAAGAGTTGCAATGGCCATGGTTTCTCTTCACAGCAATAGTAACCCAAACTAAGACATTCTCCATGATTTTCTCAGCCTACTTTCTTTCTTTTTTAATTTATTTCATGTGAATTGGTGTGGGGGTGTCAGATCCCCTGGAACTGGAGCTACAGATAGTTGTGAGTTGTCATGCAGGTGCTGGGAAGTGAACCCAGATCCCCTGGAAGAGTAGCCAGTACTCTTTACCATTGAGCCATCTCTACAGCCCCCTCAGCCTGATTTCTAAAATAACCCAGGAGCACCTACCTACCCAGGAGTGTCATTAGGCTGGGCCCTCTCGCATCATCATCTTCAAGCAATGAAGGAATGCCCAAAAGACTTGCCTACAGGTCAATCTGATGGAGGAAATTCTTCAGTTGGCATTCCCTTTTACAAATGACTCTATCTTGTATCAAGTTGACAAAATACTAACATAATAGGACTAATAATAACAACAGGTAGAAGCAAAGAGGTAGAGAAATGAGAGCTCTTGAACACGGCCTATAGGAAAATAAAATGCTGAAGCTACTACTCTCCCCATTGCAATCAATAGTTACTTCTCATCACAAATAAAATAAAAACCCAAGCCCTACATGACTGAGGTCCCAGTCTCCATCTTTAGTTTCATTTTCTAACTCTCAATCCACCTGAGCCACAAGGTCCTCTGCATTGCCCTTTGAAAAATGTTGAGAATAAGAGTTGGGAGCTACTTACACATTCTACCCTGCCCAACGTTCCCCACATGAGTTCCCTCTGTGTGGCAACTAGTCAAGCAATAGACATTCTTGCAAGCATCATATCATCCCAACCACTCCATCTCTCCCATCCACCAAACTCCGCCATGAAGAAATGTGTTTTCTTTATTAAATATTTGTCCTCAAGTTATGTGAAAGAGCCTCGAGAAATGGATTCTTAATGAGATTTTGAATGATTACCTGAACTTGAAGCAAAAACTCCTTTATCACAGCCAGCTCCTGCTATCCTTTCAGGGAGGACTATGATTTCTGGTTATTAACCGAACATTTTATGGGCAGAAAATGGAAATTGAAGACCAGAGAACCTGATTTAAGTCACGACCTGGTCTCTCAATTAAAATGATATTAAAAAGCAATATCAGCCCTCATGTAAAATGCTTGTTGCATAGCACGTGAATTTTCTTTCCAGAAAGCAAGATGAGGTATGCTTTTAGACTTGCACACCTTGCAACACAAGCAGGAAGAAAGAATGAAAATCGGAAAATGGAAGGGATGAACATGGAGAGAACAAGGAAAGTAGCTGGGAAATTTACTTTGCTTGTGGTAGCTGCGATTTATTCCTGGTTCCAGTATAGGTACAAATTACTCTCGAGTCTAAGCTTCCAGAACTGCCAAGTCAGCCAGGCTGTGCTGGCCCTAGCTCTGTGTGGCTGCTCACACAGACAGCGGAACAGCTCCTAGCTTCTGCTCTCTTGGCCCAGGAACTCCAGAAAGAGCAGCAATTAAGCATCCCAGGCTCTTAAAACAAGTATCACGAGGAGCTGCTGGAGCATAAAGGTCTCCGTTCATGAGAAGGGCATGGGAAGTCCAGTGTGCCATCTACGTTTTTCGTTCAGCCCAAAAGACAGGCCTGAAAACTCAAGTCTTCTATCTTTTTAGGTTGGCATTTTGACATTTTGTTGTTGCTGGTAGTTTTTACTTAATGACAGGTAAAGGATTCTCAGTCTTGATTTTGCTTCATGTACATATCGCTGATAGGAGGGCAGTGCCCACCCATGGAAATGTATAAGCCAAGAAGGTCACTTAATAGGCAGGTTTAAAACAGCTGATCTGAATACCAGCTATGTGCCAACCCCCAAGGCTGATAACGGTTGTAATAATGATTCAGGTAGAATTCTTTATAGGAATCATCTAAATTGGATGCTCAGAAAAAAAAAAAACTTCATGAACAACACACAGAGGAAACAAGAGGTAAGTGACCAACCATCCGGTGGAACACCCCACTCTCTAGGCCCTCCATAGCAGGGGGGAGGAGGACAAAACCCCAGGCTCCTCCCCCACCTGCCTTGACTCCTCTAGCCAGCCATAAGCCAAGTTTCTTGCCTGTAGGTTGCTTCCATATCCCTATCTAATCCATCGGACCCTGCAAGCTACAAGTCCCACTCCAACCCCAAACCCTCCTATCCTATGCCCACCCCCTGCAATGTCAGAGGAATGCTGAAACATGAACTGCAACTACACAGAAAAGACCAAGAGAGAGGACACACAGAGGAACTCTGAAGCATAAGTTATGACTGCAGAGTAGACCAAGTAGAGCAGACCAAGAGATAAGACCAAGAGAGATTTCAATGGCTCCGTGAGACACAGATAATGACAGTACAGAGCAAAACAAGAACAGTTTCCAAAGACACATACAGCTACTTCAAAAGGCAAAGACACTGCTGGCACAAACTGAAGGAAGAGATGGGTAGGCACTAATGCAAAAATTCGTTCAACAACCTAAAAGGCAACATGGTAACACCAGAACCCAGTGATTAATCAACAGGAAGACTTCATCATTCTAACCCAGAAAAATCAGAAGAAAATGATTTTAAATATAACTTTATGAGGATGATGGAGACCTATAAAGAGGAAATGAAAAATTCCCTTAAAGAAATGGAGGAAAAGACAAACAAAAATTGAAAGAAATTAATAAATCTCTCAAAGAAACCCAAGAAAACTAAGAAAAAACAATCAAACAGGTGAAGCAAACAGTTCAAGACTTGAAAACTAAAATAGAAGTAATAAAGAAAACAGAAACCAAGGGAATTTTGGATATGGAAAATCTGGGTATATGAACAGGAACTACAGAGGCAAGCATAGCCAACAGAATATAAGAGATGGGAGAGAGAATCTCAAGTGTTGAAGATACTATAGAGAAAATAGATTCATTGGTCAAAGAAAATATTAAATCTAACAAATTCTTAACACAAAACATGCAGGAAATCTGAGACACCATGAAAAGAACAAATCTAAGAATAATGAGGATAAAAAAGGAGAACTCCAGCTCATAGGCACAGAAAATATATTCAACAAAATCATAGAAGAAAACTTTCCCAAGCTAAAGAAGGATATTCCTATGAAGGTACAAGAAGCTTACAGAACGCCAAATAGACTGGACAAAAAAAAGTCCTCTCGCCCCTTGCCATATAATAATAAAAATGCAAAACATACAGAATAAAGAAAGACTATTAAGAGCTGCAAAGTAAAAAGGTCAAGTAACATATAAAGACAGACATATCAGAATTACACCCAACTTCTCAATGGAAACCATGAAAGTCAGAAAGTCCTGGGCAGACATGCTGCAGACACTAAGAGACCATGGATGCAAGCCCAAACTACTATACTCAGCAAAGATTTCAGTCACAATTTATGAAGAAAACAAACTATTCCATGACAAAACCAAATTTAAATAATATCTATACACAAATCCAGTCCTACAGAAAGTACAAGTAGGAAAACTCTAACCCAAAGAACTAACTGCACCCACAAAAACATAGGTAATAGATAACCTCACACCAACAAACCCCAAAGAAAGGAAACACACAAACACTACCACCTAAAAATAACAGGAATTAACAATCACTGGTCATTAATTCTCTTAATATCAATGAACTCAATTCATCTGTAAAAAGACACAGGCTAAGAGAATGGATACAAAAGCAGGATCCAGCCTTCGGCTGTATAAAAGAAACACAACTCAACTTTAAAGACCTTACCTCAGAGTAAAGGGTTGGGAAAAGATTTTCCAGTCAAATGAACCTAAGAAACAAGCGGGTGTAGCTATCCTGATATCTAACAAAATATACTTCAAAGTAAAATCAATCAGAAGAGATGGAGAAGGAACTTTATAATCATCACAGGAACAATCCATCAAGATGAAGTCTCAATCCTAAACATCTATGCCCCAAATACAAGAGCACCCACATATGTAAAAAAAAATCCGCACACTAATGATAGGAGACTCCAACACCCCACTCTCCCTAATGAAGAGGTCAACCAGACAGAAAATTAACAGAGAAATAAGACAACTAACAGATGTCATGACTAGCATGGACTTAACAGACATCTACAGAACATTTTACCTAAACACAAAAGAATATACCTTCTTATGATATCAGAACCTCATTGAACCTTCTCTAAAATGGACCACATACCCAGTAAGAAAGCAAACCTCAACAGATACAAAATAATTGGAGTAATCACCCCGTATCTTATCAGATCACCATGGTTTAAAGTTAAAATTTAACAATAACACTAGCAGAAAGCCTACAAACCCATGGAAATTGAACAGTGCTCTGTTGAACCACCCATGGCTCAAGGAAGAAATAAAGAAAAAAATTAACGATTTCCTAGAATTCAACAAAAATGAAGGCACAACGTACCCAAACCTATGGGACACTATGAAAGCAGCACTAAGAGGAAAGTTCATAGCACTAAGTGCCTACATAAAGAAAGTGGAGAAAGCTCACACTAGTGACTTAACAGCACACCTGAAAGTTCTAGAACAAAAAAAAAGTGACTCACCTAGAAGGAGTAGATGACAGGAAATAATCAAACTGAGACTGAAATCAATAAAATAGAAACAAAGAAAACAGTACATAGAATCAATGAAACAAAGAGTTGGTTCTTTGAGAAAATCAACAAAATAGACAAATCCTTACCCAAACTAATCAAAAGGCAGAGAGAGAACATTCAAATTAACAAAATCATAAATGAAAAGGGGGGCATAACAGCAGAAACTGAGGAAATCCAGAGAATCATTAGGTCTTACTACAAAAGCCTGTATTCCACAAAATTGGAAAATGTAAAATAAATGGACAATTTTATGGATAGGTACCACATACCAAAATTAAATCAAGACCAGGTGAACAATTTAAATATACGTATAACCTGCAAGAAAATAGAAGCAGTCATCAAAAGCCTCCCAACCAAAAAAGAGCCCAGGGCCAGATGGTTTCAGCACAGAATTCTACTAGAACTTCCAAGAAGAACTAATACGTATTATCCTCAAAGTGTTTCACATATTAGAAACAGAAGGAACATTGTCAAAGTCTTTCTATGAGGCTACAGTTACCCTGATACCCAAACCACACAAAGACTCAATCAAGAAAGAGAATTACAGACTAATCTCACTCATGAACATAGATGAAAAATACTCAATAAAATACTGGCAAACTGAATCCACCATGAAAGAAAACACCAAAAAAATCATTCACCATGATCAAGTCAGTTTCATCCCAGAGATGCAGGGATGGTTCAAAATACAAAAATCTATCAATGTAATCCACCACATAAATAAACTGAAAGAAAAAAAAATATGATCATTTCATTAGATCCTGAAAAAGCATTCACCAAAATCCAATATCCCTTCATGATAGAGGTCTTGGAGAAATCATGGATACAATGAGTAAACATATCTAAACATAATAAAAGCAATATACATCAAGCTGACAACCAACGTTAAATTAAATGGAGAGAAACTCAAAGCAATTCCACTAATATCAGGAACAAGATATGGCTGTTCATTCGCTCCATATCTATTCAATATAGTTTTTGAAGTTCTGGCTAGGGCAATAAGACAACAAAAGGAAATCAAAAGGATTCAAACTGGAAAGGAAAAAGTCTAACTTTTGTTATTTCGATATGATAAGATAGTATACATAAGTGACTCCAAAAACTCAACTAGGGAACTTCTACAACTGATAAATACCTTCAGTAATGTGGCAGGAAACAAGATCAACTCAAAAAAAAAATAGTACCCCTCCTATATACAAATGACAAAGAGGCTGAGAAAGAAATCAGAGAAATATCACCCTTCACAATAGTCACAAATAACATACAATATCTTGGGGTAACACTAACTAAAGAAGTGAAAGTCCTGTTCGACAAGAACTTTAAGTCTTTGAAGAAAGAAATTGAAGAAGATACCAGAAAATGGAAAGATCTCCCATGCTCTAGAATAGGTAGACTCAACATAATAAAAATGGCAATCCTACCAAAAGCAATCTATAGATTCAATGCAATCCCTATCAAAATCCTCACATAATTCTTCACAAACCTTGAAAGAACAATAATCAACTTCATAAGAAAAAACAAAAAACCCATTTAGCCAAAACAATCCTGTACAATAAAGGAACTTCTGGAGACATCACCATCTCTGACATCAAGCTCTTTTATAGAGCTACAGTAATGGAAACAGCTTGGTATTGACATAAAAACAGACAGGTTGTCCAATGGAATTGAATCAAAGACCGGGATAATATTCCACACACCTATGTACACATGATTTTTGAAAAAGAAGCTAAAATTATACAATGAAAAAAAGAAAACATCTTCAACAAATGGTGCTGGCATAAATGGATGTCAACATGTAGAAGAATGCAATTAGATTCATATCTATTGCTATGCACAAAACTCAAGCATGGGCACAGGAAACCACTTCCTAAATATAACATCAGTAACACAGACACTGAGGTCAACAATAAATAAATGGGACCTCCTGAAACTGAGAAGCTTCTGTAAAGCAAAGGACACAGTCAACAAGACAAAAAGGCAGTCTACTGGGAAAAGATCTTCACCAACCCCACATCAGACAGAGGACTGAACTCCAAAATATATAAAGAACTCAAGAAATCAGACATCAAAATTCCAAATAACCAAATTAAAAAATGGGATACTGAACTAAACAGAGAATCCTCAACAGAAGAATCTCAAATGGCTGAAAGACACTTAAGGAAATGTTCACCATCCTTAGCCATCAGGGAAAAGCAAATCAAAACTACTCTGAGATACCATCTTACACCAGTCACAATGACTAAGTTCAAAAACACCAATGATAACTTATTCTGGAGAGGATGTGGAGTAAGGGGAACACTCCTCCATTACTGGTGGGAATACAAACTTGTACAACCACTCTGTAAATCAGTATGGCGATTTCTCAGAAAATTGGGAATTATACTTCAGGACCCAGCAATACCACTCTTGGGCATATACCCAAAAGATGCTTAATCATACAACAAGGACATTTATTCAACTATGTTCAAAGCAGCATTACTTGTAATAGCCAGAACCTGGAAACAACTTAGATGCCCCTCAACCAAAGAATGGATAAATAAAATGTGGTACATTTACACATTGGAGTACTACTCAGTGGTTTAAAAAGAAATGACATCTTGATATTTGCAAGAAAATGGGTAAAACTAGAGAAAACCATCCTGAGTGAGGTAACCGAGACCCAGAAAGATGAACATGGTATGTAATGTTCATCTCATAAGTGGATACTAGCTGTAAAGCAAAGGATATTGAGCCTATAGTTCATGACCCTAGAGAAGCTAAGTAACAAGGTGAACACCAAGAAAAACATACATAGATCCACCCGGAAAAGGGAAATAGACAAGATCACCTGACAAAATTGGGAGCATGGGGGTGGGGGAAGAAGGAATGGTGGAAGAAGAAAAGGAGGAGAGAATGGGAGGATGGAGGAGAACTTGAGGGAATGGGATAGTTGAGATGGAGGAAGGACCAAGATGAGAGCAGGAAAGAGATAATTTGATTGAGGGAGCTATTATGGGGCTAGCAAGAAACCTGGCACTAGAGAAATTCCCAGGAATCCACAAGGATGACCGCAGCTAAGACCCTAAGCAATAGAGGAGAGGATGCCCTAACTGGCCTTGCCCTGTAGTCAGATTGACGAATATCTTAAATGGCACCATGGAACCTTCATCCAGCAACTGATGGAAACAGAGGCAGAGATCCTCATCCGAGCCCTGGGCTGAGCTCCCAAAGTCCAGTTGAATAGTGGCAGGAGTGAAAATATGAGCAAAAAGGTCAAGACCATGCGGCACCCACATATAAAACAGGTAGAAAACAGTTTACCTGAGCTAATGGGAGCTCACCACCTCCAGCCGGACAGAGAAGGAACCAGCTTAGGTCTAAACTAGACCTTCTGAATGTGGGTGACAGTTGTATGGCTGGGGCAGACTACAGGGCCACTGGCAGTGGCACCAGGATTTATCTCTAGTCCTTGGATTGGCTTTTTGGGAATCTATTCTCTTTGGATGGGTACCTTGCTCAATCTAGATATAGTAGGGAGGGCCTTGGACCTTCCCCAAAGCAATGTGCCTTACCCTCTCTGAGGAGTGGGTTGGGGGTGGGGTGGGAAGGTAGGTGGAGGGAATGGGAGAAGGGAAAAGAATAGGAACTGGGATTGGTATGTAAAATAAAAAAGATTGTTTTCTTTTTTAAAAAAATAAAATAAATCTTAAAATAAAACTTCATGAACAAACTATATTACATGTATGAAAATATCATAATGAAACTCATTATATATAATTAACATATACTAATAAAAATTTACAAACAAAACAGAAAAAACTGAAATATATGTTGTATTATATTATTTTACTATCATTCTGATTTCACAAATGAGGAAAGGAAAACTGCAGTCCAGATGTCATATATGAAGGAAGAATAAATTTTAAAAATACACATATAAAATTGCTCATGACCCATGATCCCATTAATTATAATAATAAATTATCATAAGTACTTCAATATTCAACAATAAAATGTGGCTCTCACCCTAGTCAGAATGGTTATCATCAAGGAAAGTAGTAACTAGGAGGTAGTAGTACACATCTTTAATCCCAGCACTCCAGAGATCTCTGAGTTCAAGGCCAGCTTGGTTCACATAGCAAGTTCAAGGATAATCAGGGCTACTCAGAGAAACCCTATCTTGAAAATCCAAAAAAATAAGAAAATAAAAATAGAAAGAAAATAAAAAGAGTAACTAACGCTGGCAAAATGTGGAGTGAAAAGGAACCATTATACACAGAAAATGGGAATTTAAACTGGTGCACTTACTATGAAAATATGTATAAATGTTTCCAAAAAGAACAGACTAAAATTAGAACTACCTTATGGCCCTGTTACATCGCTCTTGGGTCTACTTGAAGGCTTCTAAGTCTGCATATTACAGAGATGCGTGTTTCTGTACTACTTCTAATAGCCAAAGATGAATTCACATGCAAGACAGGTATCAGTGGGCACTGTCCCTCACATATACAGAAAGCTTGGTTTACAAAGTGTCATTTGAGACTCTACTTGCACAGGGATAGGCAAGATTGAGAATAGACTCGTTTTTTCAAATTGGGCAAAGCTCTCTGATAAGGTTAGTGATTCTGCCTGTGTTTAAACCTAGCCAGTAGTTGTGAAAGTCAAAATTCTAACATAGTTCCAGGAATTCTGTACCCTGGCAGGCACTTCTTATGTTATCATTTCCCCATGAGTTTAAATGGAACTGTAAATATGCTCAGCTACCACTCTGTAATTATGTGTTCTATATAGTAGAAGGGATGTTACAGAAATAACTAAGACCCCTAATCAGTTAACTCTGGGTTATCGTCTATGGGCCTGACCTAACCAGATACGGCCTTAGGACCAATTTGAGAAACTCAAAGTGACAGAGAAATTTGCTACTGAACAAAAGCAGGGGGCCCTGGTAGAGACAGGACCATGTGGTCAGACATGGCAGGTGGCCTCTGGGTACTAAGATCTGCTTCTACTAGAAAGCCATTCATAAGGCAGGGAATTAAGCACTTTATCCATAAAAAAAATTAATTTTAAAAGTGATTGAGGGAGTTTAGAAGTGCTTCTTCTGCAGATCAAGCTTCCCAATGAGGACAGAGTTAACGCACACTCAGATTCTTGGACCATACACATTTTAGGCCATAAATTCATATTGTTGCAGGTCAGTAAGCATAGAGAAACTCTTATGTTTTGATTTAAAAAAATGAACCATGTTCTAGAATCAAGGTACTCAGCACCTGGAGACTGATTTTTCAAGTCCAATTTGTTTCATGATCTATTACGATTCTCCCAGATCTAACATCGGTTTTAGCATGAATACAAACACTAATTCACATTTTCTCTTTCCTCCCTCTTCAACGGCAGCAGAGGCAAGTAGCCAACAATAGGGAAGATAAGGTATGTCTGAAGAACCAAGAAAAACCTCTTCAATCATATTCTATGAATGGACAAGACCACTCCAATCAACAAGAACATCAGACAAGGCCCAAGTCAGGGAGCTTCGCACACCCACTCCAGTGCCTCCTGCTTGCTGTTCTGATTTCCGAAGGGTGAAAAGAAGTTCAGAAGTACATACAATTACTATCAAATCAACAGCCTGCTTACATCTCTTCCTAACAGCTGCTGCTGCCTATTGTGAGAGTCAGTGCTTGCCGTCTCCATAGGCAAACTGAGGATTCTTCGAAAGGGAAGCAACCACTTTTAGGGAAAATTTTCAAGACAATTCTCCATATCCAGCAAACACTACAGAGGACACTGAAGTCCTGTTTCTAGCATCTCCAGAAAATAGGATCCTCTCCTCCTCCAATTGGAAAACACAGAAGCCTCAGTCCCCCCAACCCTCGTCCCCACCTCATGCACACACCAATGGCTGGCTAGAAGCATTGACTAAACATGACAGAAACACAGTGCCATCTCTCTCTCTCTCTCTCTCTCTCTCTCTCTCTCTCTCTCTCTCTCACACACACACACACACACACACACATACACCATTACAGCCGATGACATTGTACAGGAAGGGCTAACAGGATATGGAGGAGAGCCACAAAAATTACATTCTGGCACACTTAGAGGCTCCTGCTGGAATCACTGCAAGGTCTTACTAGGTCACTTCCTTGTTTCTAGTTCTCACTTTTAATCTGCTGAGAGTTCTGTCTTTCTGAAATTCAAATGTAATTTGGCCATGCACTCTCTCTGACTCTCTACATTCAAAGTGAGCAGAACTTCCAATTCCCCCAGCATTTTTATGATAACATCCTGGTCTCTGGCATATGATACATGTCTCTTCATGATCTTCCTGTCCCTCCAAACTCCCATTCCCTGTACTTAACACTATACCAATACTCAGCTCACTTGCAAGTCCTGAGATCTTCACAGTTGCTCTTATATCTAAACTGTAAATCATAATAAGTTTCTACTCAAAATACTCTCCCATCATCCCTTTCCCTCACCCGCCTTCAGTCATTCCCTTAGACCTCAGCTTAAAGCTACCCAACACAAAACACCCTCTCCTACTGCCCCAGTGTGAGTGGGTCACTTGGCGGGAAGCATCCTTTGCTCCCTGGCTAATGATGCACCCAGTACCTTCTAGTGGAATTACTTGTGCATAGAGTCTCTCTCCTTTGCTAAACCACTGGCTCCATCCACTTCATGGTTTTATCACCAAAATATTGCCTGGCAAAAGCAGTCACTAAGTAAACACTGTTGGTAAAGGGCGAGGGGGAAATGTGGGTAAAGCTGCTGTTTTAGAAGACATTTCTTTAAATGATCATATTTGCATATTCCAGATCTCCAGTGTGGAACCCTATACAATTTTCAGTCTCTTACATAACATCTTTCTGCAACACCCAGGCAGACTGAGCGACCATCATTTCTTATTCATATATCATGTGTTCCAACCTTCCTGTCTCTGTGCCCTCCACAAGACTGCCCACACTCTGGGAACCTCCAATCAAGACATTTTTTCTCAGCAAATTCCTGCTCAGATCCCATGACACAGAATTAATTTGCTTCCCTCCTTGCAGCATGATGTTTGTGCCTTTCGTTTAGTGCCTTGGAGGTCTTTCGTCTTGGATCATTTCTATGTCTGCCCCTTCAACTGAGATAAAAATTCCTTAAGGTAAGTAATAATATTCTAGTCATCACAGAATCTGAACTAGGTCTCAATAAATATTTACAGTACTAAATAATATAGAAGTCCACTGTATGCAAGATGACTGTGCACTTTAATGTAATCTTAGGACTATAAGATGTAATGGTCATAATGTTAACTTTTAAGAAACACATAATAGCAAATGCATATTAACTGCATATCATACATCAAGCTTTGATTTAATACTTTACATTCATTACTATGTCCTACTCAAAATAACAGAGTAGATAGTAGTATCCCTTCACTGTAGTTGAGAAAACTGAAAATTAATTTGAAGAAATTGTCAGAGATCACATATTGATTAAATTCCCAAATTCAAGATGTGGACTCAAGCTATTCAGACCCCAAAGCCTGAGATGTTCCACCAATGCTCTCTGCTCACTGAGATAACCTGGCTTATATGTCTCAGGTGAAGCTGGCTTTACTTTTTCCTCAAACCCCCTGTCTGGTTGCAGTTTCATAAAACTTTTTCTGGAATCACAGTCATGCCTGCTCTGGTTTTCGGACCACAAGTTATCAATGGTCTGTCATGCAGTTCTTATGTCCTTGGCTGACTCAAATACCCTGAAAAATTCCAGAATGTATATGTTGCACACTTAGCCTGTATACTTCAGAATCTATGCATCTGTGGAAAAATAACAACAACAGCAAAAAACATCCACCCCTGATGTATGCTGTGGGATAATGCTATTGGACCCTGTAAAGATTTGTCACTTGTGTTGGTTTAATAAAATGCTGATTGGCCAGTAGCCAGGCAGGAAGTATAGGCAGGGTGACCAGTCTAGAATTCTGGGAAGAGGAAAGGCTCAGTCTACAGTAACCACCCAGATGCAGAGGAAGCAAGATAAAAATGCTGTACTGAGAAAAGGTACCAAGACACATGGCTAAACATAGATAAGAATTATGGATTAATTTAAGTTGAAAGAACTAGTTAATAGTAAGGCTGAGCTAATAGGCCAATCAGTTTATAATTAATATAAGCCTCTGTGTTTATCTTTGGGACTGAATGGCTGAGGGAACAGGTGGGACAGAAGTGGGCATGTGGGCTCTCTGCAAGGAAAAGTAAACACAATGGAAAGAGTTGTAGAAGATAGTAACATCTGAGGGCCAGCCTTAACATTTCATCACATCATGCTAAGTTGTTTGCCAACTCCCCAGCCCACTGCTAAACACGACTTTTATCATCCTGCTTAATGCACACAACTGCATATGGTAAGTTTTGTTGCCTTATCCAACATAAAAATGAAATCACAACAGGGAACCTAAACAATATTGCTTGGTAACCTAAGAAGTAGGGGAACAGTTATTAAACACAACTCTGTCCACCTCCGTAGTTCATGCATTCAAATGCATGTCTTCCAGCAGAGATACTGAGTTACCTACCCTGGCAAACGCAACCCCGCTTCTCTCCAAGGAGCATGCTTTGAATTGCACTCTTTCTGTTTAAGTGCATAGAACAAAACAAAGAAAGGCCCCTAGGCACATCAACCCAAATAACTTCTCACTCCAGGGGCTTTCAGATCCTGGAGCCACTTTCCCAGGCATCTGGGTGTTTGTCCCAAATCCTGACCTATTTCCAACTTGTGTAATTGCATTGTCTTTCTAATTGCCCTTGGGTGCTGGGCTGCATGGACCATCTCACAGCCCATCCTCAGCCACAGAGCAGTGTTGCTAGGTAGCCATTTAACAGCTGCTCCTACCCACCAGAAGTAGATACATATCTGAGGGGGATGGAATATTCTTTCTGAGTTTCACGACTTGAAACAACAGGAAATTGTCTGGAGTTCTTTGGGGCGGCACAACTTTCCAAATTCTGATGTTGTGCCCAGGTAAAAGATTAATCCAGAGGTTAAACACTTGCCTTGGAAAAGCATAACTAAATTTTGACCTTTTTTTAAGGCAAATAGTAAGATTATCTTCCTTCCTCACTTCACAAGCTATTTTCACTATTTTTGAACTCTGTCTTTTCATCAAAGCTGCTCTGTCAGTGGAAGGAGGATGTGAACTGCCTGAGGCAGGAAACTATCAGGCAGAGAATAAACTCCTACCAATTGTGGGATCCAGGTAAAGGCCAGGAGCTTCATACAGGAGATCAATACATCCAATCCAGATCAGAAAGTGACCATGAAAAGACAGCCTGTTCTAAAGAGCTCTGGATGTACCTAAATAATAACAACTGCTAACATTTGGGGAACACCATATAACAGACATTTTATGAGAACTGTTTCCTCAAAACCTAATAAAAAAAAACAATGAAGTACACATTACCCATAGGTCTCATTTTACAGGTGAGCAAACAGGATCTCAGAAGTGCTGGCTACTTGTGCCAAGTCCCCCCTGGATAATGGTTGGAACTCAAAACTAGGTTTCTCAGACTCAAAATCTTCATCCTTTATTTCTTTACTGTACTATGTCTAAAAATTTTTATTATTGTGTTTTCTTCTTGGGCAAGTCTCAGGGGCCTTCCCAGAATTGAGACTTTGGTCTGCTTGAGAAAGCAGTTCTCAGAACTGAATGAGACACTTAACTGATAGAAGAAAGCTCTCTGCAGATGAGCTGCATCATGAATGTTCACTTGAATAGAAACCCATTCTAAAGAAGAGATGTCACATAAGGACCAGAGGGCTCAATGGTGCAGGACAATTGTCTGTATTATTAAATGCTGATTGGCCAGTAGCCAGGCAGGAAGTATAGGCAGGACAACCAGACAGGAAGTAGAGGTGGGTCAAAGAGAACAGGAGAATTCTGGGCAGGAGGAAGCCCATTCCTCCACAGTCCTGCCAGACACAGGGGAAGCAGGATGTGACCTGCCCCACTGAAAAAGGTACCAAGCCATGTGGCTAACACAGATAAGAATAATGGGTTAATATAAGTTATAAGAGTTAATAAGAAGCCTGAGCTAATGGGCCAATCAGTTTATCATTAATATAGACCTTTCTGTGATTTCTTTGGGGCTAAATGGCTGTGGGACCTGGTAGGAGGACAGAAACTCAGTCAACAGCTCAACACTATATTTTTATGAAAAGGACTATAGGATTGTTCGCCCTAATTCTCTGAATACACTGGAACCAGGGAAAGGACTTGTTCAAAGTCTCATTGTTGCTCTACCAGACAAACCTGAAAAGCATCTCCAAAGATTCAGCATCATCAGCAAGTCCATGACTTACCATACAAACCAGGAGAACAGCCACTACAACTCTGCCATGCGGTCTGTGAGACACTCAGCTTAAAGGTTGCAAACTGTGCTTACCACTAAACATGTGCTATAAAACACACTGGCAGCATAGGACCAAACTAGTCCCTCTGAATGTGGGTGACAGTTGTATGGCTGGGGCAGACTGAGGGGCCACTGGCAGTGGCATCAGTATTTATCCCATGTACTGGATTTTTGGGAACCTATTCTCTTTGGAGGGATACCTTGCTCAGCCTAGATATAGTAGGGAGGGCCTTGGACCTTCCCCAAAGCAATGTGCCTTACCCTCTCTGAGGATTGGATGGGGGGGGGTATGTGGAAGGAATGGGAAGAGGGGAGGGAGTGAAAAGTTGGATTGGTATGTATAATGAAAAAAAGATAGTTTGTTTACTTTTGAAAAAAATCAAAAAGGAAAAAAATAAAATACACTGGCACTGAGGCTTCATTTATGCGACCATGGCTCACAATACCATAACAGAAATGACAGAGCTGTATCCTAAGACAATAAAATGCCCCTCACCCCACTGTCACATACACAAAGACACCCTCTATACCATCCCTTTGTTGAACTCTCTTTCCATCACTTGACATTATTTTAAATTACTTGTTTACTTATCTATTTATTTGGGTTTTTTCTTATTCTTCTATGCTCTACTTGCTATGCAACATAAGGTCTATGGGAGCATGGCTCACATCTGTCATGGATGCTATCATTCTCTCTGAGTATTGTCACTGTTTGGTGACTGGATGAAGGATGAAGGGGTTGGGTGAAAGGAGTCAGTGCAAGCACATTTATTCGTAGTTCCTTTAGAGGTTATCTATGGGGCCAGTGAGACAGGACAGTAGGAGAAGGTGTTTACCTCCAAGTCTGATGGCCTGAATTCAATCCAGGACACCCACATATTAGAAGCAGAAAACTAACTCCTTCAAGTTATCCTCTGGTCTCTGTAAACACACACGTACATACACACATACAGAAATAAAATTTGTAAAGCATTTTAAAAGAAGGGATCTGTAGCAAGATGGATTCTGTTACCAAAAAATGGGGAAGAATGCTTTCACAGTTTTACCATTTACCATGTTGGGACCACTGGCATCATAACTTTCAATAAATGAAGCTCATGAATAGCTTGTTATCCCTCTGTAATCATCTAGAAACAGAAAGAAGAAGTTCTTGGCCGCTTGTCCCAGTGAGTTGTCACACCTCTTGTCCCAGGGGTATGATGAAAATTAAAGTAGACATTGTTCAATACTTCCCAATTCTTGCTATAAAAATTTGTGCCACATTGGGTTGCTCATATGTGGGCAGCCAGGCTAAAATAGTCTTTCACATTTTAGGCACTGTCTAGACATATAAGTATCCTTTTAGAAAAGAAAAATAATGAAATAAAGAGCAAAACATGCGAGAACTAAATCGGTGACTTCCTGTGGAAGATAGCAGGTTGGAGGTCACCTTCATGTGACAACCAATAGCGGGCTCCGTTTCAGAGAGAATTGAAGAGCATCACAAATCACAAGGCAGGGGGGTCAGTGACAGGAGTATGGGACTAGGAGGGCAACCCAACAATGAGCAAGCAGCACACTGCTCCAGACTTACATCTGCATGGAGTGGGAGGGGAATGCAGATATCTTATCTAGATGGTCATCCAGATAGCCTTGGCAAGAAGACCTGGAAACCCTCCCCACAGAACAAGTCACAAATCCAATTTGAGGTTCTAGGAAGACAGTGGTCCCTCCAGCAGAGAGAAGGCTCCTGTCTCATAGGGCTATGGCCAGGCTTACAGGAATCATCTTCAAAGGGAACCTGCTATTTAAGACTGAACTACACTGATGGTCTGATAACAAGTAGCAACTGAAAATCAGGAAGCTTTTGACCCAGAGTCAGGGTGCCCTGGGTGGGGAGCTGCTATACCAGCCATTGTGAGAGTGACCCAGACATGCTGAGAAGCTGTGGTGACAGGAGGGTTATGGTAAAGGACTTGGTGATCCATTCCCTTCCATCTTTGATGAGGCATAAGATAACATCAGAGTGGTAGACAAGAGTCAGAAGTCAGCAGGCCATCCAAAGTCCACAAGCTGTCTCTTTTGTGTGTTTTTTCTGAAGTGAATTGACACCATGTCTGTGGAGATTGACAGCCCAGAGCCATAGGTCAATGGGTTACTGTAACGCCACAGTTTACTTTCTGATGTGTGGTTTCCTGCTTATAGGGCTGAGGACTCTAAGGCTCAGATCCTGTGGGCAATCCTCTCAACCTCCTGCTTCTCAGTGATAAATTCTGAGTGTGAGCTAAAAGCACTAAGATGAACCCTCCAGTAATGGCTCTCAGTGTTCCACATGTCTCCTCCATACTCCAGTACCTCAAATGACAGCCCTTGGCTTATATATCAGCCACCAAAATGTACACAAACTTGGGGAGTATTTGGAGTGAGAACCCATCTGGCCTTCAGGTCTCAAAAAAGCTCCAAAGGCAGCTTCTTGTATATACAGAAAAGAAGCCCCTGAAGGGATCATGCAGCAACTGGCCCTTGGTCATTTCAGGATTATCATTAGTTAGGGCAGGAGGAAACAGAAGAGCCTCCATCTTCACCTAGCCATATCTTCCACCAGGAATTTTAACTTAGTTGGCTTCTTTCCAAGAAAATGACCCAAACTCTCTGTTATCCATCTCTCACATGTGATGTAGGCATCCTAACATACTCTATTTTTTTCGGGGGGGGGGCTGACCAGAGATTGAATAGAACATACGAATAAAATACTGAATACAATGCCTGGTCTGCAATAAGTACTCAATAAATACTAGCTTAATGATGACATAAAAAAATGCAATATTTGTCATTCCTCTTATTGTTCAAAGGTTTGTCTCTAGGACTTCTAGAAGGAGAGGCTCCAATGCACAATAATAACAGCTAGTTTGATAGAATTCACAGCATGCATACAAGGATGTAATATTGGTTTGGGACTTTTTGGTCTGTGACTCTGCTCTTCTTTCCTTAAACTAGATATAATTGTGAATTTTCTTTAAAATAGGGAATCAGTTTGAAAGAAAAGTTTTCAAGTTTTTTTTCAGAAAAAAAAAATCAAGCTGAGACCAGGCAATTACTGGATGGCTGTACCCTTTGACCTCATCAAGGATACATTATCTAAGAGTGAAATGAACTCCTAAGTGCTGACAGATGCATGAGCACAGTCTGGACTCTGCAAACATTGCCTCTGCCTCCAGGACAGAATAGTCAAGGTTACTTCTTCAAAAGGAAGAGAGCCTGTAAGTTAAGCTTTCTTGTGAATTTTCCCTGCTAACATCCAGAGTTTGTTAAGCCTTCTTCAGCCACTATCTTTTTGAATCCTCTCGGCATTTTGGTAATAGAGATGAAATTATTCCTGAATCTCCTCTCACATTATACAAGTCAAAAATGTTTGCAAGCCACCTAGCAAGTCACAGGGTCAATGTGTGGCAGACAATTCAGTGAACATTACTGAGCAACTCCCATGCTGGGCATGTGGTAGGCACCAAGGCAACAGTTGAAAACAAGACAAGCACTTACAGAAAAGGTAATCTGAGGAAGGAACAGGACAAAAACATATCTATTTCTTGTTACTATGAAATGTCAATGTGACAATTGTTAGGACTTGAGGGAAAGTTGGAAAAATCTAAAGATCAAAGTAAAACAGCAAATTCAGTGGAAACAATTATCCTTGTCAAGGATAATTGACAAGCTACAGACCATCAAAGACCAGCCCTGATGCCTCTGAAAAATTGCTCCCAGTTCTACCATTCACAGAGAACTTTGGTGGGACATTACTGTGGGACAATGGTCTTCTATCCTGTAAAGATTTGTCTTTTGTATTGCTTTAATAAAATGCTGATTTGCCAGTAGCCAGGCAAGAAGTAGAGGTGACACAAACAGGCAGGAAGTAGAGGTGGGGCAACCAGAACAAGAGAATGGTAAGAAGAGGAAAGGCTGAGTCTTCAGCCATCACCCAGATCAAGAGGAAGCAAGATGAGAATGCCTCACTGATAAAAGGTACCAAGCCACATGGTTAATACAGATAAGAATTATGGGCTACTTTAAGATGTAAGAATTCATTAATAAGAAATCCTGAGCTAATAGGCCAACCAGTTTATAATCAATGTAAGACTTTGTCTATTTCTTTGGGATGAACAGCTGTGGGTCCGGGTGGGACAGAAACTTCGGTCAACAAAAGGCACCAACATGGAGAAATATATCCACATAAAACCTGAGAGAGCTTGGGAGGTCACTCTAGACACAAAAGGACGGAGCTAAGCACAGCTTCTTAGTAGTAGCATTTTCTCAGGTGAGTTCTGTTTGCTAGAGGCAAGCACATCTCATTTAAGAAAAACTTCCTGACTCAGCTTTAGCTGCTAAAACCTTGCTGCCCTTTTAAGAGGCCCCACCACAAAACACTTAAATGGTGTTTATGAATAGCCAACACATGCTTCTTGGTGGTGGCAGGGACCTTGAAACTCCATAGAGTTGTGGCAATAAACCTGGTTCTGGCCAGTACCTCTGTCATGAAGCTAGACTTCCAGAAAGCTAAGGAATGGGGTGGATGCAGCCAACAAAGCCATGGCTTTAGTCCCAGTCATATTGCTTAGCAAATTAAAGACTCATATGGTTAGAAAAAGAGAGATATACAGTAAAGATGGATTCAGATGAAGAAAACCTCTAAATGGTTTACAGTGTGTTTAAAAATATATGTAGACTTGGGAGAGAAAAGAAGAAGGATGAAGTCCTTTTTTAAAAAAAGGGAAGAAAGAGAGAAGTTGGGTGTGGTGCATACACCTTTAATCCCTGCACTTGGGAGGCAGAGGCAGGCAGATCTCTGTGAGTTCAAGGACAGCCTGGTCTACAGAGTGAATTCCAGGACAGCCAAAGATTCACAAAGAAACCCTGTTCAAAAAAACAAAAATTAAAAATAAAAATAAAAGAAATAGGGCTTAAAATAAAGGTACATAAAGATGGAAAATACACAGAGAAACTGGATACTGTATGTTATTGTGTTGTCTTTGAATTGTCTGATGGCTGAGGAAGGAGTAACAGCTACTAATAAACATCTAATTACAAATGCTGCTGGATTAATACAACATATGTATTTCGAAAATGCTTTGACTCCAAAATTTAAGACAAAAGATATGTTACTTTGGAGAAGAGGTTTTGCTTTTGATTCCACAGGAAATGAGAGGCTATGGATTTATTCTGGGTTAAGAAAAATCAGGTTTGATCAAAGAAGACCCCCTGAAGAATCTCCAATAAGAGCAGATGGCCCAGATGATCCAACATTTCAGAGGACCTCTGTTGGAGTTTCCTCTGAATTTTATGTCCAGAACAGCCTTAAGACTGTTGCTGAGATGATCAAGCCTCACAGAATATTCCAGTCAGGGTTGACCATAATCCTAAATTTTCTTTAGGTCCCCATAAGATTATCAGCACCCCAAACAGCAGGAAGTAGCCTGGAAAGCTATGTCCACATTCCACCCCCCCCAAAAATGGATTATGTTTGCCTTTGTTTAGAGTGTTGGTTACAAGTTGTTATGGATAATGTTCAGGAAAAAAGCTAAACAAAGGAGATTAGATTCAGAGTTTTTGTTTTGAAAAAAAGGGGGGAGTGCTGTGGGACAATGGTCTTCTATCCTGTCATCTATAGGGAAGCTAAGATATACAAAAGAACTGTGACTGCCAGCCAATTGGAGCCACTGGAGATCAAGGGAGCCCACCTTAGTGGTGGCTGGAATTAGGTAATGGCCACCTCACCACGAAGGAGGTGGGGTTATGAGACAGCCTCAGAGATCAGCAGATCAGTACACAGTTAACTTTTTACTGAAAGAAAGCATATAGTTAGTCCCTAAATTCACAAGAGTGCTCATCAACAGCTCAGATTCTGAGCTGACCTAAGCCTTGGTCCATTGACTCATTAGCTCTATCTGAACATCTGAATCCATTTCCTTTTCCCCTCTTCACTGGCTCCCTGTACCTTTTCTCACCATGCTTAAAGGAGAACCCTTAGAAACCAAAATAGTGCATTACGCATAGTATATGCTAAAGAAATAACGAGTAGGTTAATCATTATAAGCAAAGGTGGACCTGCATGATGAACAGTAGGACAGTCAAACTGGCAGGCTGTCAAAGGTCAGCTGGCTTAAATCTGGGTAGGGGAGGCATGGTGGCAAAAGGAGCCACTGGCCTGCCCTCCTTGGCCTGTCCTCCAAGTTACTTTTTCCATCACACACAATTACTTTTAACCTTTGGGCCCAGAAATAAGAATTTCGTAACGTGGCCTCTGGTCACTTAGCCTCATGACAAATGGTCTCTCAATTTTTTTCTAGATACAGCAATTCAAGTAAAAAGAAAAAGATATTTTGAGATTAAGTGTCTCAGTTTTGGTAAGAAAAGAAAATGACAGTTTCTACATTTTTGGACAGTGCAGGGCTGATTTCTCCAGGGCTCTGAAAGCATCTGTATCCATTAGGTGCACGGAGAGAGCAACAATGGGACATTTGTTAATTAGCACTTTAATGACAAGCTCTTACCAGTATCCAATTTAGTGTTCCTGTCAGGAGCTGGCCTAATTTTCTCAAACAAGAAGGACAAATAATAGACTTTTGGCTTTGGACTGTCCTTTTGTTTCAACTCAAACTGTCCAATGACCATATTGTTTGGGTGAAACATGCCCTTGGCTATACTTAAACAAGCATGCATACACACCATTTCATCATCTCCCTATGTTCTCACCTTCAGACCACCATCATCTCAGTTTGTAGGGACAAGGCTGATGTATAGGGCTGGTCAAAGGCCTAGTAAGAAAAAAGAACAAGCTATTGGGTATCCAACAGCTTAATCCAACTCCATTAACACTGTTAGCGTTCTTGTTTGTTTTTGTTTCGTATTAGGTTTTTGTGTCTAACATGGTGGGCCTAGGGAAGGAGACACAGGAAAGGCTGACGAGATTACATTTGCTGCCTTAGAAAGACCTCTGGCTTCTGAGAACAGGAGTGATGATATCATAGTAGTCTCCACACATGACGCCCCTGCATCAGACACAGATGAGCACTTCATATACAACATCCCATTTCTGCTGGTAAAACCACCGTGGAGATTATTAATCCACTCTAAAGGCTCAGGTTCCTAAGTGCTAAGTCTCCTGCTGAAGGATTTGTAATTAATAATGAGCAAGACCAGGAGCTGAGTAAATTTCTCTGAAAGAAAGAGCAGCGGTTAAGAGTTTGGGCCTCAGAGTCAAAGAAAGAGACATCCTCGGAAACATACCTAATCAAAACTGTACATCTCTTTTCAAAATTATGAAGACACTGGATTTCATCCTCTCCACGGGTTCTTCTAGCCTGGTACTCCAAAGTCTTCACAGTCCAGCCCAGGGCAAAAACAAATCACTATGTCTTTCTTCCCCATTCTGATGTCCCTGCATCAGATCCCAGTCCCTCCTCCTGATTCTCTAGACAGAATAAAGCTCAAAAGTGAACCCAAGAACAAAGTTTATTGCTATATTCCATGGCTGTTGGCGAAAACCGTGCTCACCTCGTGGCCCCGCACAGAACTAAGAGCACTGTGTAAGTCACCTAAGCCACCAAAAAGCCCCCTGAAAAGACTTAATGGGTGCCAAAACCAGCACTGGGCTGCCTAGTGCCAACGGGGCTCTGCATAATTTAGGATGACAGTGTCAACTCTGAAATATCTTTGAGCAACATCCTAATTTTCTCGTGAACAAGCTGAACCTAAAGAAGAAATGGGATCAAGAGAAGTGGACAGGAGAATGTGGTGAGACTGGGTTTCAAAACTACACCTGAAAAACATGGAGAAAATTGTCTCACGGTTTTAAAATGGGTATCAGCATGTTTAAATGCATATATTACTCTCTGAAATTATGTATATCTGTGTGATACACTACGTGTTCATTATAGACAAGCAACTATTTCATCTGTGTATTGAAACGTATATATTTAATTAGACCTTTTTTTAATATATATTAGTGGTGTTGAGACATTCCTATACTCAAACACATACAGACCACACTGAGTAAAATCAGTGGGTTTATGAAAAACAAATACATTTAGGAAGGCCAAAGTTGTAAATAGAATGGGAAGGAAATGAAGGAACGGGGGCAGAGATGGATGTGATCAAAATACATTGTATAAATGTATGAAATTCTCAAACAATAAAAGATTAATTTTAAAATCCTATTGTGGCATTTCATTTGTATTTTAATAAATAAAGATCAGAGAGTAAAACAGTCCCACTGGTCAACCTT
The DNA here is from genome assembly GCA_004026605.1 of Ondatra zibethicus. NCBI lineage: Eukaryota > Metazoa > Chordata > Mammalia > Rodentia > Cricetidae > Ondatra > Ondatra zibethicus. The sequence goes on from PVIU01009321.1 coordinate 65,689, forward strand.
ACAGACCAGGCAGTGGTAACACACACCTTTAATCCCAGTAGACACACTAGTTGCCATAGATACTAGGCAGTGTATGCCTTTAATCCCAGTGGTACACACCTTTAGAGAGGAATATAAAATGGAAGGAGACAGCTCTCAGACAGTCTCAATCTGAGGTTTCCTGGAGGCAGGATCACCCATTTTCAGACTGAGGTCAAAGTAAGAGCCACTGGCTGGCTGCTTTGTTTTTCTGTTCTTCAGGTTGAACCTGAATATCAGCCTCTGAGTTTTTATTAATAGTGCTTCAAAAACCTTTTTAAACTCTTATTCTCTGGAAGGAAGATGCAGGATTATTTGGTTCAAAACTGCCTTGGACTGGGCTTGGGAGGGTAAGCAATAGAAGAAACCTCAATCCTGCTTTGTAAATTATAATACAGTTCTTCAGTATGTTCTTATAATTATTTCTGTATTATATTATATTATAACTGTATTATATTATAATACAGTTCTTCAGCCCAGGCATTAAGCTGCTTTCCTGAAACAGGAAGTGGTACCACATACTCTAGAACAGCGGCTTTCAGTTCCAGCATTTGCTTACTTAATTTTGCCTTTTCTATTTGCATACAAAGTCTGGCTGCCTTTGTGTCTCAGTAAAGACACAGTCTCCCTTGTCACTAGTTTAGCATCATGCTAGATGTTGCTCATTTGTACCGACTCTTACCCAACCCCACAAATCACTGAATGGCCCACTTCACCCTCAGCTGCAATAGAAATGGCTTCATCCATATGAAGGCTCTGTCACAGCAAACCATAAACTCACACATCAATGCTGCTGGACCACGGTTGAGAGCCACTATGTGGATGTATTCAGACAGAAGAAAGGACTACACCATTGCGTGGTTCAAAGCAAACAGTTAGGACCATAAGCAGTTCCTCCTCTGTACTGTCACACTGCCTGAGAGTTATACCCATGAACATTAGACAAGAACATTAAAAACAGACAAACCACCAAGATAAAAGAATTTTGCTACTTAGAAGGAAAGTTACAGGATGGGCAGTAGTGCACACTTTTATTTCCAGCACTCAGGAGGTTAAGTCAGGAGAATGCCAAGTTTCCGGGATATTTCATAGTGCCCTGCCTTCTTCCACTACCCACCCCCCAAAAATTAAGTATAGTAGAAAAAAACCACTGTGGTAGTTTTAATGAGAAATGTCCCCTATAGACTTCCATATTTGAACTGTTTGATAAAATTTAGTAGTGAGGGCTTACTGAAGGAAGTGTGTCACTGGGGTGGGCTTTGACAGCGTAAATTCTCACCCTACTTCCAGTTCGTTTCTCCTATTTTGTGCTTGTGGTAAATGACATGAGCAGTCAGCTTCCTGCTCTGGCCACTTTGCCTGCCTCACGCTCTTGTGTCCTCCAGCCATGATGGACTCGTACCTCTCTGAAACTGTAAACCAAAATAAGCTCTTTCTTTAGTAAACTGCTTGTGTTCCTGGTGTATTATCAGAGTAACAGAAAAGTAACTAAGATGGGGGAGGGAGAACTACATTGGTTGTCTAACTTTTTCTAGATTCGTGTTCTCAACCTTCTTAATGCATGACCCTTTAATACAGTTATTCACGCTGTGGTAGACCCTCAGTCATAAAATCATCTGTTGCTACTTTATAACTGCAAGTTTGCTACTGTTATGAATCATACATATTTTCAGAGATAGAAGTTTGCCAAAGGGGTCACAACCCACAGGTTGAGATCCACTGTTCTAGTGGAATATAATCAAAGCTAAGAGTGAAGACTCTGAAGGAACGTGAGCCAGGATGCAAGGTAGGAAAGAAGGAAGCAAGTAAGAAACACTTAATAACCGTTCTCCATGGAAAGGATATATCCTGGAAGGCCATAGCATCCCAGAGCAGGGAAAGAGCATGCGCAGTGTGGCAAGAGGAGAAACAGAAGCATCTCTGGGACAATGTTGACCTCATAGCTTTGTCAAAGCATGCCAAAGGCAGATGCAGGCACTGAACGCTGTTTGCCAATCATTTTTGCCCAGATGCAATGATGCCTTTAGATCCGAGGCAGGCACTTGTCCACATCATTATCCTACGGTGAGTAAGTCCTGACTGTTGCTGCTCTTTGCACAATGTGTTGCTGACACTATCTCAAGAAAAGGGACCAGAGAATCAGCTATTCCTACCTGATGGCCATTTGTTCTCTTGCAACCAAAGAGTCAAAGAGAAAACCTGGTACTCTCTCATATCAAAGGAAGAAATGGTTGACATATGGGGAAAAAATGATCTCCCGAGTGCTGTCACGGAAGTTGATTTTAGCTTAAAGGTGTTGCTTTTCTGATTCCTTCCCTTTGCTGAGTCCTGTCTCACATACTTAAATCCCATGTTTAGCACTTGCTTGGGTTACAGTGTGGGAACAAAGGAAAGGACAATTGCTGTTTGGAAAGCGGCTATTTTGTCTTCAAGCTAGAAGTGCAGATTTTGTGCCTATAATCTACAGTGAAATTTAATACAATGGTTTCTGATGCTCTTGGAATTACAGATTCAGTATTCAGGGGAGATAAGACACAGAACCAGTAAATCTATAAATAAGTGACATACTGAGGGACGTGTGCCATTGAAGAAGCCAGGGATCATTTTCTCAAAGGGTAAAATCAAGAATGAGTGGTGGTACACAGGCCTCTTCATGCTAACCTGCCCCATGACAGACAGCACTAATTGATCACAGTGACCTTTCCTACCGAGCTCATAGGAAGCCTCAGAACCCTTTGGAACCAGCAGTTCAATAGCTTCTCTCAATCCTTCAGAGTTCGCATCTGATTTGAAATGCATTTGCCATCCCTGATCCCCACCGCAGAGAAACAATAACAGTCACTGTTGGCGAGTATGATGAGAAGTTTAGTTTTGTGGTGCACTGTTGGGGTTCATAGGAAAACTTTATACAGGAAGAGAGACATAAATGGGATATGGATGTCCCAGGATGATTTGAAAAGCAAAACTGACCAAAAAAGGTAAGACAAGGATATAATATTTTCTTTCAAAACTCCCCAGGAATGAGGCTCTTCGTGACTCTGCCCGGCACAGTACCTACAGCATATACAGTGGCCCCTTTTGTGTATCAGCCTTTTGTGTGTCATATTAGCCACCTTCTTGTGCTACTTTGTCATTGTCACTTATCTGTCCCCTAAAACAGTCACACGTGCCTCCGTTCGGCTCTATTAAAATGCACCACACCAGCTTCAGCAGTCCAGTGTGCGCTTAGCAGTACAGCAGACCTGAATCCTAAGCCCGGTTCTCCCTAGCACCTAGGAGTCCTTGGCCAAGGTAACTGGAATCTCAATTTCCTTCTCTTTAAAAGGAGAAAAGAAATAAATAGGACCTAACATACAGTTTATACTAAGAATTGAGAAAAATCTCTAAGGTACCCAGCTGAGTGCCTGGCATCCATGAAGGACATGGACATATAAGTCAACCTACTTATCTAGGCTGGGGACATCTGTCTCTACAGCATGGGGTAGCAGGGCGGAGTGATAACAGCGTTGTCCTAATAGTTGGACTGAGAAGTGATGGAATCAGGCTTTGCTAGAAGGTTCAGCCTGGGTCAGCTACTCCTTTCGACTCTCACTTCCTGTGCGAATGAGGGATGGTCCGAGCTGCCCTCGTGGTGGAATAATGTAAGTGAGAGCTGGCAAGGGTATTCTTTTTGCAGATGGTATTTTATCACATTTTTTCATTTACAGCTTTCTGAAAATGCAGATCCTGATAGACGTTGAAATATGAAAACCCCAAACATTCCTCTATTTTAGATCCACCGCTCCACCAGAAAACACTGAATTCCCTCGAAATCCACATGTGTAGTCTTTTTATGTGAGCAAGAATAAGAAGGCACTGAGAAGAGACTGAGGGAGACCTTCAGAAAATTTCAAACCAGTTCCAAGTGGCCACCAAATCAGGAGTTTCTTTGACCTGAGATGTAAACTGGATGCTACTCTAACGATTCTCTAGCTGATAGATCTGGAGGAGACAGCTTCTCTCTGCTAGGGGACAGGAGGTGGTCATAACTCCAAAGCCATCTAAAGGCATTCTAACTCCTGCTCCTCAAAACTGTAACTGACCTCGAGGAGGAATGCAGAACCCTGCTGACAACATCCAGCATCCTCCCACAATGATAACTAGCCCTCACTCTAGCCTTTAACCCAGCAGACCTCCCAGTGACTGTGGGAAAGCCTGGAGGAGGATGAAGCAGCTGTGTCTCCATTATTCCTACCACCGCCGTCGCCAGCAGAACTCTGGAACAGCTCTGCTGAAGTGGGCTCATGCTACTGGAAACAGCCCTGAGACCCATAACTCACTTCACACTGCCTGCCAAGGAGCTGTCAGGCAGTGGTTCTTGCAGCCATGGGTCAGATTTAAAGCTGTGACCTCAAAGAAATGCAACATGCCCCACATCCCATGACACAGAGCTCAGCGCCAGCTTCCATGGAGTCCGTCAGCTTTGTTTTGGTTGTCAAAGTTGTTGTTTGCGTTGAGCGAAGAAAAGCTACAGTCTCTCAGGTTCCTGAGGTCTCAGTCACCGCATTTTTCCTGCTCAGCAAATAATTCGTTGTTTTAAAGAGATCTAATCCCACAGAACTACCACACGAGAATTTCCATTCCACCATCCATCCATGTTGACTGCTACAGATGGGTTTCAAACAGAGGTACAATATTAACAAACAATTGCACCTGCATTGGCTCTGTGGAACAAGATACCGAGAAAGCCAAAATGGAAAGGGGAGTGGCCAATCAGCAGAACCTGACTTAAGTGCAAGACAGGGAAAAGGTACCAGAGTTTCCTTACATTTACTGACTTAACACAATTAACGTTCTACTGTTTTCATGAGTCTTTGCTGCAACCTCCAAGTCCACCTTCCTCCCACAGCATGTGTGGCAGATGCTCATTCCTCGTCGTAGTTAGCAAGCCAACACACATGACCCATCACATGAGTCCTCCTGGGGCTCCTTAGTGTGGTGTATGAAGCCTATACACTTGTGTTCCAACCCATCTCTCATCACTTCCCACTACAAGCTGATACCCTATCCACCCTAAATTCCTCACCTTTCCTCTTCTCTCATGACATTATTTCTCTCTGAAGTAGCTTTACCTACCTCAGTACCCTTGCAAAATTTCACACGTCGTTCAATGTCATTTCAAGTTCCTACTGGGTCCATCTCAGATAGCTAAGATTTTATTCAGATAAGTATTATGATATGTTTTATACTTCAGTTTAATTAGTTAGTGAGGACCTGTTTATACATATAAAAACTAATTGAACTAACCTAAAAAAATAAAAGCATCAATTAAAAAATGAACTCTTTACTCCAGCATATTAGTGAAAAGTTTAAGAATAGAGACTCCAGGCACTAGATCAGAATGTTCCAATGACAGCTTACAGCTGGGTCCTTCATCTCTAAGAAGTCTTCCACTGCTTTCCAAGCAAGCAGGTCCCCCTCTGTACCATTCTAGCTTCAGGTATACATACAGTTCCAAACGGAGGCCCAGAATTGGATCATACTGTCTGGACCAATCACATGGTCAAGAGGATGGAATTTTCTAATAGGTCAGGTTCCTATGAGTCAGATTCCTGAAGCAGGCTGGTAAACCAACTCAACCTAACCCTGTGCTGACAGTAGAGCAGAGTGGATTCTGTAAAGGAAAGTTGGCCTTGTTCTTGAAAGAAAAATAAGGAATCAACTTCAAGCATGAGAAATACACATGCAACAAAGGAAAAAAACCTTCTAGTTTACATTTCTATTTCACTCTGCACCCATCTTATTGGTGAGTGGTGCCCAGGGCAGAGTTCTCAAGGACAAGAGAAGGACATTGCTTTTCCTCAGATTTGTGGAAGTGTGAGGGGCTTCGTCAGCTCCATGGGCACATGGTTATTAATTGTCTGTGTTTATGGACTATTTCCTCAACCTGTGAAGGAATTTATGAGTCTCATGCAGCCTGCAGAGACAAGCATTTCTCTAGTCCTTACTTGACAAGCAGAGGAGGAAATTTATGTGGAGCATTCTGTGTGTATTGTTTACTTGCTGATGAAATTTATTCCAGCTTGGAGATTTATTAATAGCCCAGATTCCAGACCAATGTGATCATTACAGAATCACTTATATGTGACCAACTGAAAATACTAAAACACCTTGCAATAGAGACAAGATGAGGGGGTTAAAATGAATAAGAAGATATAGGCTCTGCTAATAGGTAAAAGAAGAAAGGGTGCATGTGTGTTACCTAGACTTCTTTTTAAATTATACTGAAATGCTTAAGCCTTTATATGAAAAGTAAAGCCCTATTCACTCACAGCTAATCCCTGAAATGTGAAGAGGCTTGTAGAAATGTTGACTTTTTACTTAGTATCTTCAGTGAGGCTTCCCTCTGTAACCCCCAAAATGTCTCATTCTATACTTGATGTGGTTGGAAATGCATGGGTATTCTAGTTTCAATGACTCAATAAATGGGACTATAAAAGTTGTGGACTTTGAACGTTATAAAGGAAGATAGTGGGTAGCAAGAGAGAGCAAAGAAACAACGTTCTGAAAACAGAAATGGGAACCATTTGGGTGGCCCCCAACAGAGGAAGTATAAGGATGGGAAAGAGCAATATGAAGAGAGAATAAGACAAAGTATGATGATATTTGTGTAGAAAAACACACCTGAAAGAAAATAAAATGCTTTATTTTAAAAAATCATCTTTAAACAAGAAAAAATAGAAATAAAATTGTCTGATCTCTTCTCACCCCTAAAAGATCTATACTCAAATCTTACTCTGAAACACTTGGGCGCTATGGTTAAAAATAAGCAACTCATCTAGAAACATTTGTGTTTCCATGACAATATATCCAGTGCCATTGCTTTTGAGTGGAAATACTGCAACACAGACACGTGTACCTAATAGAAAAAGAACACGGCATAGTATTTAAGGTGTACATTTAACACCTACAGTATGCCAGGAAGCCCCCTGACACTCTATCCCCACAAGTCTTTAATGTTACTCATGTAACACAATAGAGGACAATTAGGCACAGAGCCCAGCAATTTGCTGAGAACTGCACCTCAGTAAGTGATAGGATCACTTTGAACAAACTAAACCAATACCATTTTGACCACAGCTTCTTGCTACATGATACTGCTTTTCCAGAAAGTGGGTTGAGAGTGAGGCATGCCTTGCTTCAAACTCCATATTTACTAGTTGCCAACTAGTAACTTAGATGTGTTATTGCGTCTGATTCTAGATCTGCATCTATTACATGGAGACAGTAATATATCAATTCCCTGGCACCACACGTTTCACTCAAATTTTAACTTTTTTTCTGCAGGCATTCATCCTCTTGGCTGCACAATTGTCCCAGTTTTTATAAACCAATTCTGAACCTCCTATTGGAGCTCCTAGAAAAGAAAACTCTGTATATATACTTCCAGCTGGAGAGATACCAACAGGGACCTCACTGTGGGTTGGACAGGATTAGAAGAATGCCTAGATTTCACATGACTTGGTGCCTAACCCCAGCCCCTGAATAAATGTGGCCTTAGGAAAAAATGTCCCAAATGAAGCATGATTCTAGAAATTATCCAGTGAACTCAAGTAAAACAAAAAAAAAGAAGGAAGGAAGGAAGGAGGAAGGGAGGGAAGGAGGGAGGGAGGAGGGAAGAGAGAGGGAGAAACAAAGTAAGAAAGAAAAACAAGCATTTCAGGCTTAGTACTCCAAGGTAATAAATAATTTGGGGCTTTAAATTACCCAATTCATCTTGGAAGTCAAAACCTCTTAATGGTTGACATTGGTCCAAACATCATATTCGGATTTGAGGAAAGAACTGAGCTGTTGATCTGTATATTCAAGAAATATCAAAGTACTTGACTCAGTAGTCCCTGTGACAGAACAAGTGAGTAAGAGTTGCCAAGATGAACCCTACACAGTGCCAATCATGTGGAAGTCCTTTTCAAAGAGGGAGGCTACAGCCAACGGAAGGCTCTGGCTCCAGGATTACCCAGATGGTGTTTCTGACAACCTAAAAATCAAACTGAATCATCTGCACAACCAATCTAATTAATTTCATTGAAATTTATTGTCAAGATAGAGATGGGGGTGGATAGGAGATGGGGTGGAGGGAGAGAGGAAGAGAGAGAGAGATGGAGAAAAAGAAAGATATCAAGGCAGTCCCACACATATTTACATGTTCGGTTAAAACTCTAAAAAATTTAGATAAATCTAGGTAGAAAAAAATAGCTGTCTATTTATTTCCAAATACTTGGTTGGAGAACATCCTGTAGACATGGGGCCATGTGTAATTGGAGTCCATTGTCATTGACTCCAATATAAGAAAGGACTAAAAGTGTCACCATAGCAACAGCAGACTGGAAGAATTCATTAGGTACTAAACTAAGTCCCCAACTATATTATATGATATAAACCTAACAACTATGTTTCAATGCAGCAAATATAACTATCATCCACATTATAGATATAGATTTGTGGGCAGCAATTGGTTTTTACAAGCCTGGCCACCTGGCTGATTGGTTTCAATAACTTTGCCTCAAATGGGAGAAACGTAAGTTCAAACTAAGGGCTTTATTGTCCCGTTTGTAACAGAAAGTCAGAGGCAGAGAGACTTGAAGATGGTTGGTTTGGTTAACTGATTGCGTAATGGTGCTGTTAAGATCAGGTCCAAATATCCCTCCTATCTCCCAGCTGCTCCACCCACAGGCCCTGCTAGTCCTTAGCTTCATATCCAACATTCACTTTCTAGAGCATTCATTTATGAGACATATACCCTCTTTAGAACCATAGTACCATACTCCCCAGCTTCCTTTCATCATTGACTAGAAGTAGGTCACCATGTCTTCCTGAGTCAGCTACGTGGGAAAACTAATGGAATTACCCTTAGAATGATCAGGCATTGTAAAGCAAGGTAACACTGCAGATTAGTAGATTCTGATTATTTGACATGAAAAATCTTGGAGGGAGAAATAGGGACAGATCGAGTGTTGGCTGCAATTTAACAGCAGTGATCATAGCAACCAATATTTCCATAAATGGCAACCAGAGTTATATCCAAAACAAGTGTTCATAACTTGTTTACTTAACCATATTATAGGTTTATCCTGGAGGTACCTCTTTCCCAGGGCAACCAGCCCAGAATTCTAATGCTTCTGTTAATTCATCATCTTGAGAGACAATCATTGTTTTGGGACAAGGATTCCATTGCAGTTGTCGCTAATTGGAACTACTTTTTCCTTTTAATGTCACCTTCTGTTCTGTTTCCCATTGGTGCTCAGGTGATCCGTTTAGAATTTCAGTTTGTTCATGCTGTTCACTCACTAAAAACCTTGCTGTGCTATCCATAGTTACAGGGATGGAAACCAAAACCCTGCACACAGGCTGAGAATACAGTGTCTGTCTGCTGTCTTTCTCTCCAGTATAGTCCCCTATGCTCTAGCCATACAGATCTTTTCCACCCCTTCCTCTCATTCATAAGATCTCTCTCACACACACACACAGACACACTACACTCTCTCTCTCCCCCTACCTCCGATACACATGAGAGAGAAAAATACAGAGAGAAAAAGAGACAGAGAAACAGACAGAGATTATAAGAAATTGGATTCTTTTCCAAGACCTTTTTATGATCCATGCCTGGCAAGGACTGGGGCTAGATTACAACTGCACTTTAACTTCCTTAAAGTGTGCTACAAAGAACAAATAAAAAGAAAAACAACTAAATACAATAGCATAGTATATGAAGGAGAGCCTGAGGTTGGCAATAAATAATAATGGGCTCTTTATATATTAAACACATACCAACGGGGTTGCTTACATAACCTCCCTGAAAATCAGTTGCTTCGGAAGTAAATCAAGATAATGATTCTGATTGCAGGAGATTTTTATGGGTTTTCAGTAAGCTAATGTATGCAAAACATTTAGCCCAGAAATGGAAACTATTATTAATAAACCCAGTTCCTATAACTACGTAAATGTTCTTTTCAGAAAAGTTGTCTTTATAAAGAGCCAAACTTTTAAATAAACCAATAGAACAATTTAAGGTAAGCAGGGTTAAAATCATTGTTATCCAGAGTCCAGGTAATAGATGTGATTGGTATGAAAAACTCACAAGAAGAGGTAGATGACTTTTCGAGCCTTATTAGTCAACACTGGATTCAGGGCCACTCTAAAACCATTAGATCTAATGGATATCTGAAACCTGGACCAACTTGGGGACCTCCAAAGCCCACTGTTGGACTGGATTTCCCTCATTAGAACCTCTGCCCTGTTTATTAACTCATTCCATTCCGCTCTATTATTATTTGATGCTGTTCTGGAAAATTTGGCAGATTTGTATATCACAGTTGTCTTCTCTATCACCCTGACTATATGTAACCAAAAAAAAAAAAAATCAAAGGGGGTATGTCCCAAGTGTTGTGGAGCATCCATAGCAGGGAAACCATTTGCCAGTATTTTACAGCCGCAGCAGACATCAATAATCAATCTGAGTGTGTTTCCCACCAAAACCCACACAGTTTCTCATCTTTTCTCAGTAGAAAACTTGGGTGCATTGTCTATTCTTCATTCTGGATCCAAGAAAGAAACTGGCAGCTGAGCTGCATAGCAAGGAACACAGGATAAACCTTACATGTGTGCCACTTGTGAGCCTGGTCTTGGACTTCTACAATTGAGAAACAACAGTCAAGAAACAAAAATAATTGATAATGATGTTAAAATCATTTGAGCTACTCATTTGCAGTTTTCAGTACTATAAGGGGCAATTTCATTCAGTTCAGGACTACTTGTGTGAAAATTCACTCTTCCTTTGCTCTCAATTTCTTCAAACTTTACTTCAACCAAGGCCGGGATGGCACAAAATAAGAACTTGCTCGGTACAATCAGCATCATCTCTAACAGCTGAAAAAATGAAGATGGTGCACCCCTTCTCACCTGCGTGGTTCCCAACTGCACCCGAACTCAGCCTATCTGGGCTGAGGCCTTGGGGGAAGGGCGAGTCCTCTGCCAGAGGCCCTCCTTTGTCCCACGGAGCCAAGCGGAGCAGAGTGGGCATCCCTCAGTAAGCCCGCCCTTGGGACTGGGAACCCCTGTGCAATGAAGGAGCACAACCAGCTTCCACAGATTCATCCAGACCCCGGGAGCCGAGCGGAGACAAACGGAGCACAGCGGGCAACTCTCAGAAGAGATGGGCAGGCGCCAATCAAAGAATTCGTCCAACAACCTGAAAAGCAACATGATAACACCAGAATCCAGCGATTATGGAACAGGAAAGCCCGAGCAACCTATCCCAGATGAAGTAGAAGAAATTGACTTTAAACGTAACTTTATGAAAGTTATAGAGTCCTTTAAAGAAGAGGTGAAAA
>PVIU01009322.1:0-75835 GCA_004026605.1 Ondatra zibethicus
GGATTGGGGTCAGGAGTTCAAGATTACCCTCAGGTTTTCAGGGAACATTATAAATGTTAGAGTTTTTCACTTCCAGGCCTCAGGACAGAGACAAAAACAACAGATAACCCAATAACACGTGCACAAAATTGTGCCTTGGAAAGGGTGTTCTGGTGGCTTTCAAGGCTGGCATCTGCTTGGTGACAGCTGAGCACTGTGTTAAAGCAGGGACTCATTTGTCTCAAGACAGATTTTAGATGTGTTGGTTTTATTATAAAACTGAGTAGATTGCACCCCAAGGAAGAATTTAATTGATAATCCAAACACTATAAAGATTTGTTTTCTATTTTTCTTGTGTTCCTATTTCCTTGTGAGAAAACAGATCTGTTACTGATTGGGCAAAGCATTTCAAGGCATTATGCAGACATGTTGTGAATTTGGTTGGCTCTGGCATGCTATTCGCTTCTGAAAGTTTAGTCTATAACACTGACCCAACGGGCTCAGTGAATATTGGCCTTTTTCTCTGTCAGTGCCTAGTGTTTAACATAAGACTTTTTGAAGTTTTATATGCTTTTTTTCTTTTAAACTTTATAGAATGTCTGGTATCTCTCACTCTTTTTAGAAAGAAAAGACAAAATTATTTTTGTTCCAAGTAGATAGTGTTTATACAATAAATTCAAGTTTTCTCCTTTGTTTAGACGTACGGAAATTTGCCTTTTCAAACAAACAGCACAAAGCATCTCCTTAGACGATGTCTTGTTTCCAAGGAGAGACCAGTATACTCTTCATGAATGAAACCACGTAGCATGGAATAAACACATGGCAGCCCTTCTTGCCCCCAAGGACACGCAGCGCAGCTTTGTCCTTGAAGCCACTCCATCCTTTAGGTTCCTGTGTTATGCTGTTACGCAAACAATCCATAGAGATTTCTTTTTATCCACCAGCTGCAAAATAAGTTGTCAAGCACTGGAAATCTTCCACCATGCTTTCTTAATCTGAAAAATAGTAACATTACATAATCCTGACATAGCAACATTGGAAAAAGCACCTGTACAAAGAGAAACAAGGGGGAAGATATTACAGATTAATTTGCATGAAGTAAAATGACCTTCAACTTCCCCTGGTTGTGCCGGTGACACTTCTTCTCCACAGGGTACATTTACCTCCCAATTCAGCAGGTTACAGTACAGAGAGAAGCCATCTCCTAGCCCTCTAAGTGCACTGCGGCCTGGAGAGAGGGATGAGCACTGTAATCCAAGGGCAGGTGACGGTTTTTTAGGCCATTCCTTTTGTGAGCCCGGCTCTTCCATTGAAAAATTTGCTCAAATTCTAACATACTATTGAAGGCGCTATCTATGCAATGATTAGAAGTAAACACATGGATGAAATCTCACGTTTTACAGTCATCTGAGACGATCTGCCCCATAAAGTGTATTTGAAAATCTGAAGGAAATATCCTTCTGGAAAGACATAATTCAATGACCAATGACAAGAGTATCAATGCAAAGCACCCTTTGATTTTAACATGCATGCGCATGGTGGTATACCTGGGGATGGACACACACATACACACCTCTAATGATACTCTGCTTGTACACAGGCCACAGTCATCAATACTCAGTACAGAATACAGCATCCTAAAACAATCTCTAAGGGTTGGTACATGCAAATCCTACCTGTTGCTAGGATACTGCAGGTCCTTTTATCTTCTGACCTTCAGTACCAAGTTGGAAGCAGGATAGAGAACCATTCATAAAACAAGCTGGTAACCTGAGAAGCAGACTGCTTCCATAGGCGGTGCATTATGCATTGCTTACAGGACAGCATGTGTGTTAATCGTACCGATAAGCTTTTCCATAAGTGAAAGACCTAGATGTGGATTAGAAGCAGACAAGTGCAGTTTGAAAGGGCTACTGAAGTCTCTGTCATCCTGGAGAGCAAAATAAACCTGTGCCTCTTCTGCTTGTGTAGAGCAGGACTCAACCTTAGTTAAGTGGAAATCAGTGTTTGAGTATGTTTAAACGCCTGGAAAAATGTTTTGCTGTTATTGTATTTATTGGGAGAGGACACGATACATGAATGCAATTATTAAATTACTCTCCGGGCCTGCCAGTTCTCTCCTAACTGATACAGCATCCCAGAGTGAATCCCCCCAGTTCTCGTAGGTAGGTTCCCACTTCTTAACACTGTAATTACATTTTATTGCTAATTAAAACTTCTCCATTTTTCTGTGCCACCTGCAATTCCTGAATTGGAAAGCCTTGGTCAAATGGCTTTGTCGCAAGGCCATTAAAATTTAAATTTGTGCAAGTTGTATAGGCCCATCAGAGTGATTTTTTTCACATGTCGTATTGGCTTGCAGGTTGTATTAATATTTCCTACTGCTGCCAGCATTTGTGGAAGGCATCTGGGGAGACTTCTGTGTAATGAATCTGACTGTCAACATAATTTAAGTTTCCTTAAGACACTTCTGATGGGTTGTCTTGTTACTTGAGGATGAAGAAGCGGTGCAGCCATGTCTTTCTATAGTGATCACAGATAATGCCAGTGGCATTGAGGCAGGACCTTTTCAGAGGAAGAAGGAAGTATGTCGTGGGTGGGTTCTTTTTCCTTCTGTCTTTTGTTTTCCACAAAAATACATTCAATTACTTTTGAGCCGCATTTTTCTTTCTGTTCTCAGCCATATGCTCTGAGTAGCACTGTACCATGAGAGGATCATTTAAAAGGGCTCCTGAGACCAGGTCATTTATGCCAAGCAAGGTGTTTGTGAAATTAACACATTGTACTTGTCATAGGGCCATTGTAACAGAAATCTATTCCCCTACAGTTGCCTCCAGAGACTACAAATCACTTTCTCTGCCTGGAGCCATGTTTTCTAGAAGAAAGCCAAGAGATGGCTTTAGGTTCTTATGGAGGTGACATTGCTGGCAAACTTAAACTGACATATACTGGGCGCAAGTGTGGGCAGGCTCATGAGATTGTTTTGAAACTGGCAGGTGCAATTGTTACAAAGATACTATGATTTTTTAAAAAAATTAAAAATCCCTAGAATCTTAACTTTTTAAAATACTCTTTAGATCAGAACATTCTGAAGAATGAACTGGTGGGACTTGGAATTTCCAAATTGCTTTCTCTTGTGGTAATAGTGACGCCATGATGGGATGACTCATGTCTCTGAACTTGTGTTAACACTAAAAACATCACTTCATTATCACAGCCTTCACCTTTATGTAACATGAAGAGATTTCCATCACACCATGTTCATTTTGTTCTATAATTTATGTTATGAGATATTTAGATTAGTTCAAGAACCACACATCTCAGATCCTTGTGAAGCAAAATAGGGGAATAATTGCGAGTTTCATTGTTTCCTTGTATTTTAGACATTTTACGTTTTCTTTAGCCCTCACAAGCAGCCACGTGCCAACTTGACTATGTTATGTTGCCAGGCATAGAGGGGCATGCCTTTAATCTCAGCGTGCCAAATCCTAATGCAGGAGGATAACAAGGTCAGGGGTAACCTGGGCTACACAGTGAGACATTGTCTCAAAGGGAGGAAAAAAGAAAAAGGGAAGAAAGGAAGAGAAGGAGGGGGGTTGTAGGGAGGGATGGAGGAAGAAAGGCCCAGAGTGGTTCCGAGTGAGCTAATGGTTCCTATTGTATTTCTGCAAATTTAGTTTGTAAAAGACTATACAAAATAAATACTCTTTCATTTCTTTCATCTCCTGGGACTCGGCCACCATTTCATCTGTATTTGAAAAACATTAGATTTAGCATAGTAGATAAAGCATGGACGGCACTTTCACGTGTGCGTGGTTACTACCTTCATTAGGATTCGTATCTCTGACGACAGGTGGCGGAGACAGCCTGTCCTCCAGGCCTGTACAGTGTTGTTTGCTATTGAAGGCCATTTGACCTCATAACTATCATGGAGCAACTGATGCTGTAATGTATATGTAATATAGATTAACCGAGAGAAATTATTATCCATTAACAATAACAGTAATTACACTCATTCAATTTTTTATGAACAATTGGAATTAGATTATTCCTGAAGTGTTCAAGTGGATAATCTGGGCAATTAAAATTTGTCTGTGTAGATCTTCCTGCCTTCACCCACTCTTCCGCTTCAGCATTATACGAAGATAATAAATTAAAAGACTTGCCAACTTCACCTAGTCTACTCACCTTAACGTATTTTTAAAGAAAATTAATACCTTATTTTCCAATTATTGATAACTTCTTATAAAGCTTTCACACAATGCACAAATTAATAAAACACCAAAGATCGTCTTCCGTGACTGAATGAGGGCTGGGCTGGGTTGAGACTCAGGGGTGCCTGTCTGTGTTCACACAAGACACTGTGCTCAACAAATGTGAGAACAAACTCTGAACCCAGGAGAGGATTTGTAGCAGCGTGTGGCTCTCCCAAATATGGTAACTCAACTTTAAAGATGCATTTTTGTCCTGGAAAGGCAACGGTGAGAAAATCAAAACACCACATCTTAGTAGCCTCAGCTTTTCCCTGTGCTTTATGATGACCTGCAAAATTAAACACACCCTTTCACAGTCAATAAAATAAACTAGAATAAAGTAGAATGCAATAGTCTGACAGTGCTCTGGAACCAGATTTAGTAATCATCAAAATTAGTGATCCATGGATCAAACACACATGTTAATGAAGGCATACCAAACACGACACTTTTGTATGACATGCAATAATTTATGACAACTGTGTCTTTTATTGTTTGTAAAGTACATGTCAATTATTGATGTATCTGAATGTGTACTTGTGATCATGAGTGAGAGGGGACATACATCTGTGTACACATGGAGGCCAAAAGAAGGCATTAGATTCCTCTGAGCTTGAGTTACAATTGTTTGCGGAACTCGTGGCTTATCACATGAATGCTGGGACCCAAACAGCCAGAACCTTCGACCACATCTATTCGGCTTTGTCTTTTCCATTTTATTAGTTAACACAATTGAAGTTGGTAGGAAAAGGGGACTTCTTCAATATGAAAAACAAATCCACCTTAAACCAGGAATAAATATACTGATTACCATGAAACATTATAAGGATTATTGCAAACTATTCAAGAATTTTAAAAATAGTAAGACTATAGGATTTGAGGCAAGGAGGCCAGTTTTACATGCTCTCTGTCTTATATTCTTTTGTTTTCATTCGTAACAACTGAATACAAGAACTATTTATGGGGCTGGAGAGATGGCTCAGTGGTTAAGAGCACTGACTGCTCTTCCAGAGGACCCCGGTTCAATTCCCAGCATCCACATGGCAGCTCACAACTATCTGAAGATCCAGTTGCAGGGGATCTGATACCTTCACACCAATGCACATAAAATAAAGTTAAATAAACCATAAAAATATTTCTTTTCAAAAAAGAACTATTTACTAGGCTTTACCGATGCGCTTAGAAATTGGTGAGACCTCAGTTTAGTGACAGGTAAACATACTTGTGCGTGTGTGGAGGGGTGTCCTTAATCTACAGGAAATATATTCAAGCAGAAAACGATTTTAGGTGGTTTTGACACTGAGGTGAACAGGGCTAATGTGGTTGCTAAGGGAGCACATAAGCAAAGAACAAATTGCAAGAAAATGGCCTCTATGCTAATTCTAACAAACAGGAACGGCTCAAACAGTAGAGCGAGTCAAAGGAGTGTGTGGGCTGCAGACAGAAGGACAAGATGTGAGAAAAACGGCTAGAGAAGATAGCGTGATGGGTTCAAAGAGCTGTAAATGTTCAGAGTGGCTTTCAAACGGATTAGATTATCCCCGATAAGTCAATTCCCATTCATTTTAGATTTTGCTGTGTCTTAGGAATCAAAACGCACCACGATTGACTCTCTTCCCAATGTGAGATGCTGTTATCATTGCAGGAAAACAGGAAAGACTTCATGTGTGCCCGTTCTCGCCATGTTTCTTGCCTTCTATAATTCATTAACTCAAACATCCCTGCCTTCCCTTTGAGCTTACACTGAGTACGTATTACAGAAAGTCCATAGTATTTCCATCCTTCTCAGGGCTAGGTGGCTTTCATAGGACTGTGGGGCTACATAACGCTGTCTTCAGAAGCCTTGCACCATTTATTATGTATGGCAGACATATTTGATGAGGCACTAACTAGAAGTCACATGGGGTTCATATCAAACTGCAAGTCACCTTCATAGAATTGTTAATCTTCCTCATGGTTTTATACCCTCAAATCTCTTAGCAATCATATGGAAATTTTACTGGGTTCTGATGAGAAAAACATGTCTCTAAAAGTAAGTTCTTGCCTTTCATTTCAACAAGGTATCTTTGTCTTTAATCTAAGCTTTATCTTTATAGGCAGAAGTTCATTTGGAAAGACAGATGAGCTTCCACAGCAGTGTCTCCACAGCTGCATCTGCACAGCAGCGTCTGTCTGCACAGCAGCGTCTGTCTGCACAGCAGCGTCTGTCTCCACACCAGCGTCTGTCTGCACAGCAGCATCTGTCTGCACAGCAGCGTCTGTCTTCACAGCAGCGTCTGTCTGCACAGCAACGTCTGTCTGCACAGCAGCGTCTGTCTGCACAGCAACATCTGTCTGCACAGCAGCGTCTGTCTGCACAGCAATGTCTGTCTGCACGGTACTGTCTGTCTGCACAGCAGCATCTCCATTTATTCTCCACATGTGAAGCTTGTTGTCTTTGACTATTCTCTTTTGCAGCTGTCCCATCATTCATAACCTATGCCCATAATGGTCAAGGAGTTTTTGTTTTGTTTGGCTGAATAGTCATGAATCTACATTTGTACAACTGATCAGACGGACTCTAGGTGCCATTTCTCCTCTTCACGTCTAAGCTTCTGTAGAAGAAGCAACCCATGTGTATCTTCATAATTACCAATCTTATTTTTTGGGGTGACTTGATCCCTAATAGGTAGGTGGGCTAAAATTGCTGGCCAATTAATCCATTCAGAATATACAACCCAGGTAATACAGACATCCTGGTCAACTGCTTTCAAAGCTGATTTTTTTAGTTGTAAGATCTTACTTTCTTATTAATGAAGAAGCTGGGACAATTCATTAAAGAGTAAATATTGACTTTAATAGAACACATCGACTTGATAGTTAAGCAAAAATGGACAAATAGCCGGGGAACTTCAAATCCTTGCTACAATATTCCTAGCATACATACAGAACGTAGTGATGTTTACTTTCCAAAACACATTTTAGGAAGACTGTGATTATGTTCATTTAAACACAGTTCTATTCTTCCACTGTGGCTTTGCCCAAAGTCAAGGTGGATAGCAGGGTGGGAGTGGGACAGGTGTAGCCCTGAGCTGACATATGCAGAGAGGAGGTCTAATTACAAAATCTGGGCTAACAGAACCACGATCTTGGAGTGACCCCAATTCTTGGGACCAAGGAGCTCACTTAGACCCTGAAAACACTAGAGGATGAGACCATGCCCTCCATATCGAGGGGAGCAGGGGCACAAGAAGTAGGAGCATGTAAACAGTGCAGTAACTCTAAGAGCAAGAGAAGGAAAGAGATGAGGCCCCTACTCACTCAACAGTCAGTGATTCCAGCATTGACATGTCAAGCCTATTTACGCCTTTACCTCAGAGGGGCGGGGTAGATGAAGTATCCTTGACTCCTCAGGTTTTTATTTCAGTAGAGGTAACTGTTAATAGCAGAACATTCAAAGCAAACATATTGCCCAATGAGATAAACACGATAGAGAAATATTAACCAGCAAAGGAAAATAAGAATGAGGGAACTAAAATAAAAAGATTGATTATTGCTCTAAACAAGTAGGTTTTCTTGAGGAGATTAATTTAGGCAAAATCTGAGAAAGGTGAGAATAAGCACTGGAGATAATTTGGGTGGAAATGAGGGCAGAGGAAAATGTTTCTCTTGTTCTTTGAACACAACAATAAATAGCTCTGGATATTTTGTTTAGTATATTGAATAAAACACATGTTCCTTTGAAATAGGTAAGATAGGGTCTCAACTTGGCATGATTCCAGAACTCTTGAGTATTTTGGGTGAAATATCTCCCAAGATTAACCCACTGGTTGACCCACTAACGTGAATTCAGAAGAGCTCAGAGACCACACACTAGGTAGATTAAACAAGATGCATTTGTTAAGCACATCTAGCTTGGAGCTTCATAGATTGAAGGGGTTATAGGTTAATATCAAAATGATATGGTTAAGGAGTTTCAATTTGATGTTATTATTTTAATATTTTAAAACATAATAGTATTTTTAGTCTCCCTGTATAAATAATAAAATTTAGATAAAGAGGTTAGATAACTTGACCACATAGCACTAAATTATGGAGCCAGAATTAGAACCCAGGCAACTTGACAAAGTGACACTGTTCTGTCCAAGAAACACAGCAACAACACTCTGCTATATTGGTAGGTCAGTGTCTCTCTCAGCCATCATCAGAGAAGCTTCCTTCTGCCGCAGATGGGAAGAAACACAGGAACCCAAAACTGGGAAGTGTGCAGAGAGTAGCGACCTCAGAACACTCAACCCTTACAGGGACGGGATGTCTCCATCAAATTCTTCTCCTCAGGGAACCCTGTGGAGGAGGAGGCAGAAAGATTCTAAGAGCTACTGGGGATGGAGGACACCAAGGAAAAAAAGGCCTTCTAGACACAACAGGACAGACACACATATGAACTCAGAGAGGCCGAGTCAGCATTCACAACGCCTACACAGATCTAAACCAGATGGGGGCCCAGAGCTGAGAGGGGAAGTGGCCACAGTCTCCCATCCCCAGCCCAGAAGCCATCTCCAATTGATATCCCCTCTCAAAGAAAAAATTAGTTTTATCCAATGGAGTCGCACCGGGTGTACAAACCACACTTAAAGGCAGGCCCCATACCCAGCAGTAGATGGCCAACAAAAACCAAACATTATCATAGTTTTGGGTTATTTTTCTCATATTGCTTTTTTTGGGAATTTGTTTACCTTACAGTCTTTTGCTTATGTTTTATGGTTTCAGATTTTGCATATTTATGTGATTTCTGTGTGTATAATTAATTAAAATTAATGTTTTTCTTTTATTTTCTGTTTGTATTATTTTATTCTGGTTTGTTTGTTTTTATCATATATTTTTTTAGATGCCTGTTTGTTTTCTAATGCGGGAGAGTGGGTGGGGAGGATCTGGGAGGAGTTGGGAGATGGGAAACCATAATCAGAATGTATTATATGGGCGAAAAACTTTGTTTCAACAACCACAACAGTGGTGGGCTAGGGTATGGCAACCAGGTGCTGCCTTTTCAAAATGCACCTTTTCAAAGTGAGTAATTCTGCTCTTGCTGAGTTGGTTCTCAGGAGCCTAAGTCAATTGAGATGAACAAGACTGGTCGCTTCCCACTCTCTTGCATCTTGCCTCCTTGCGCAATCTCTCTCTGTCACACATGGTCCCAGTTTGATACCATAGCCACGGTGTGACATAGTCAAAGATGGTCCTGGCAGAGGCTGATCAGCTGACACTATCCAATCTTGGATTTTTTCAGCCTACGAAATTGTCAGTATAAGAAACAAATCTTTTCCCCTTCATAAAGTGCTCAGCTCCATGCATTTTATTTCAGCAATAGAAAACAGACTGGTACAACAGATGTGTAAGCAAAATTATAGCCTCAAATATCAATTGCTATTAAGGCAAGCATTCATTTCCTCATAAAAACATTTTCTTAGCTGGGCAGTGGTGGCGCACACCTTTAATCCCAGCACTCGGGAGGCAGAGGCAGGCGGATCTTTGTGAGTTTGAGACCAGCCTGGTCTACAAGAGCTTAGTTCCAGAACAGGCTCCAAAGCTACAGAGAAACCCTGTCTCGAAAAGCCAAAAAACAAACAAACAAAAAACCCAAAAAACCCCAAAAACCCAACCCCCCAAAATAAAAACATTTTCTTTAATATCCATTTTGTTGCATGCTTTTTTTCAGTACATTTGAATGTGGATGTTTAACACAGGCAAAGGAAGCTGAGTTGAGAAGAAAAAAAAAAACAAGAAAAAACTCTTTGTTATCCTCTTCTAAGGGCAACAAACAAGATAATTACACATAAATGACAAATTTAAAATAGATCTCCGAGGAGGAGACAATGGGGTTTTGGTCAATAATTTTCCAAGACCTGGTCTCACTGTGTAATCTAAACTGGCCTTGAACTCAAAATATAGCAAAGATTGGCTGTGTGCTCACTAACTCTGCCGTTTCAACCTCCTGAGTGCTGGGATTAGAGATCCATACCACCAGGCCTGGCTCTTTGTGGAATAATTTATTGATAACTTTCAGAATATAGACTGCCAGAGGCTGTGGCACATACGTGTGTTACGTTAGCCGGATGTGTTCACTAGCTATCCATTGCTGGGAGACAAAACTTGAGAAAATCAACTTACAAAGAGGGAGAAAACATTCTCAAATGTTCTGGAAATGGTAGTGAAGGGACAAAACCAACTCTATTTTTGTACAAGGCCCTAAGGTTGCTGTCAGCAGAACGGGAAGTTCCCTAGACTGGAGTCCAGCTGCTGAAGGTGGCTGTCAGCACAGTGGAAAATCCCCTGGAGTGGAGCCAACCAGAGAGTCACCCCCCTTATGCCCATAACAATAGATTTGTGATTTTTTTTTTTTTTTTTTTTTGCCTTTATAAACCCTGCCTAAGAACGGAGGGATACCTCCTCTGGCTTCTGCTGCTTCGGTGTTCAAGACGAGGTCCGAATTGCGATTTGCATAATTAAACCTTGCTTTTCCATTTCAATGAGTCTGTGTCTCTAGTGGTCTTCTTGGGGTCCCTGCGACTCGGGCACTGCAGCAGCACTGGATAAAGTCTGGAAGAAAAGTCAGAAGGTCTCGTGCTACAAGTTCAGATCTGGAGTCCTCCACAGCTGGTGAAGGGTTGTTCAAAAGAAACACGCTGCTGCAAGAGGTGCTGGAACATTTAGGAGGCGGAGCCTGGGGTAAGGTAAGTTATATCATGGAGGTATGCCCCTTTCTCTTTCTTGCTTTGCTTCCCAGCGTTTGCTCCTCAGTATGATACCCACAAAGATGATTCCCTCCTCCACAAGTTGAAATCTAGATCATAGACTGAATTCTCTGAATGGCTGAGCCAAAATAAACCCTCCTTTTTCATCAGCTGATTTCCTCGAGTGTTTTCTCCCAGCCACGGAAAGCTGGTGAACACATCTGGCTGTGCAGCAGGCGTCTGGAGTTTACATCCTGAAAAGTAACAACAAATTACTCCACAAAGAGCCAGCCTGGTGGTATAGATCCCTAATCCCAGCACTCAGGAGGTTGAAGCAGGGGACTCACAGTGAGTACACAGCCAATCCGGGCTACATTTTGAATTCAAAACTAGCTTAGATTACACAGTAGAGAGAAACGCCCTGGAGATTATGCAGAAGGTCTGAAAGAAAAAAAAACCAAAAACAAACAACAACAACAACAAAACACTGTTAGCACAGATTTAAAATCTGATAAAAAATTCTTTGTTTTAAAAATCATAGATGGCAGCTTTTCAAGAACTATTTGTTTTCAAGGACTAATAAGCGATTTGAATATTACCTATGGAAGTACTCACATAAAACTTCCCATTACTAACAAAGAAACAATAAAATCTCCACCACCGTCTCTTTGTGCTTCTTCCCACGCTGTCCTGCTGAGCATAAGGAACTGATTGAGTGTGGACTTTACCCAAAATCATCTGTGAGTGTGCCTCATTGGCACCTTGTTCTTTAGGATAAAGACTTGCTGTTTCAGTGGATCCAAAATGTGTGGTTTTATTGAAAACCATTATTTGCAAGATTTCATGTATTTTCACACTTAACCTGGTGGAATCTTATGTCAACAAACTCAATATACTCATATACATAGTATTTATAACTCTACCTATAAATATTAATGACAGTTATCTAAAAGACCACACTTTGTGGGAATTTTAATTGTTTTCTATTTTTTGAGAATTTCACACATTAGTATATTGTATTAACATAATTTCTTTTTAAAATTATTTTTATTGAGCTCTACATTTTTCTCTACTTCCCTCTCTGCCTCTCCCCTCCCCTTCAACCCTCTCCCAAGGACCCTATGCTCCCAATTTACTCAGGAGATCTTGTCTTTTTTTACTTCCCATGTAGATTAGATCTATGTATGTCTCTCTTAGGGTCCTTATTATTGTCTAGGTTCTCTGGGATTGTGATTTGTGGGCTGGTTTTTTTACTTTATGTTTAAAAAGCACTTATGAGTGAGTATATGTGATGACTGTTTTTCTGTATCTGGGTTACCTCAATCAAAATGATGTTTTCTAGCACAATCCATTTGCCTGAAAAATTCAAGATGTCGTTATTTTTTTCTGGTGTGTAGTACTCCATTGTGTAAATGTACCACATTTTCCTTATCCATTCTTTAGTTGAAGGGCATTTAGGTTGTTTCCAGGTTCTGGCTATGACAAACAATGCTGTTATGAATATAGTTGAGCACATGTCCTTGTGGCACGATTGAGCATCCTTTGGATATATACCCAAAAGTGGTATTACTGGGTTTTGAGGAAGGTTGTTTCCTAATTTTCTGAGAAATCGCCACACTGACATCTAAAGGGGTTGTACCAGCTTGCATTCCCACCAGCAATGCAGAAGTGTTCCCTTTTCCCTACAACCTCTCCAGCATAGGTTGTCATCAGTGTTTTTGATCTTGGCCATTCTTACAGGTGTAAGATGAAATCTCAGAGTTATTTTGATTTGCATTTCTCTGATGACTAAGGATGTTGAACATTTCCTTAAGTGTCTTTTAGACATTTTAGATTCCTCTGTTGAGAGTTCTCTGTTTTGGTCTGTAATCCATTTTTTAAATTGGATTATTTGTTCTTTTGATGACCAATTTCTTGAGTTCTTTGTATATTTTGGAGATCAGACCTCTGTCTGATGTGGGGTTAGTGAAGATCTTTTCCCATTCTGTAGGCTGTTGTTTTGTCTTACTGACTGTGTCCTTTGCCTTACAGAAGCTTTTCAGTTTCAAGAAGTTCCATTTATTAATTGTTTCTCTCAGTGTCTGTGCTGTTGGGATTATATTTAGGAAGTGGTTCCCTGTGCCAATGCATTCAAGTGTACTTCCCACTTTTTCTATAAGGTTCAGTGTGGCTGGCTTTATGTTGAGGTCTTTGATCCATTTGGACTTGAGTTTTGTGCATGGTGATAGATATGGATCTATTTTCATTTTTCTACATGTTGATATCCAGTTATGCCAGAACCATTTGTGAAATATGCTTTCTTTTTTCCATTTGATATTTTTTGCTTCTTTGTCAAAAATCAGGTGTTCAAAGGTGTGTGGATTAATATCCGGGTCTTCGATTTGGTTCCATTTGTCCTCCTGTCTGTTTTTATGCCAATATCAGGCTGTTTTCAGTACTGTAGCTCTGTAGTAGAGTTTGGTATTAACATAATTTCTGTACTCCAATTCCCTCTCCAGCTACTCCTGTGCTTCCCCCGCTTGAATTCATCACTTCCTCTATAGTTACTATTGATGCACGCACACACACGTGCATACACACAATACACACACACACACACACACACACACACACACACACACACACACACACTGAACCTCTTTGGTGTTGCTTATATGTATGTGTGTTTATGGTTGAACACTTAAGATTGGCCAACCTACTGGGGGCTTGTCCCTGAAAATACTGATTCCCTCTGTCAGCAGCCATTAACTGTCTGTTTTGCTTTCCCTGGCAGTGGACTATTGTGAATTTTCCCCATCCACCTTGGCATATCTTTTGATATGGTCATTGCACAAATCTCATTTAAGTGACCTTGTCATTGATATTTCATAGATGAAGTCATGTTTAGAAGACACTGCTTCACAACAGATTTCCTGGTCCTCTGGCTCTTAGAACCTTTCTGTCTACTCTTCTGCCATGTTCCCCCAGTCTTATATGTATAGGCTGTGTTATACAGTTGCAGATGTGTCTCATTGTCATGAAAAGTCCTAAGTTCTTAAAACATTTAAATGTCATATTCTGAAGGTCTCTGAAAGATTTGAAGGATACCTATCTAACTGAAATATATCTCTATATATTTAGAAAACCTAACTAACATGACTACAAGCTTGGCTATTATAGATGATTATCTATTAACCTATATTTCTTAGTTATACATTTTTAAATGAGTTGTACAAACACAATACCTTAATCAAGAGCAGAAATATACATATAACAAAATTGACCTAAAACTTTTATCAATAGACCAAGATCCATACCAATGCAAATCTCTATAGCATATCCCCCTTTACATGCAAATAAACATTTATAAACAATATTTGGGGAATTTGGACATAGTTCTTTCCAAACTGCTTTCTGATTTTTGTTGGGCAAAGTAATTTTTGGGGGTGTTCATGGCAACCTTTCGGGAGGTTCTTGGTCCATCAAACCACATTAGTCTGGAAGAAATAAATAGATTCTCATCTGTGGAAAGAAAAGAAGAACCTCTTTTCCAAAGCAACATATCCTTAGACTCAAATTCTGAAGTCAAGATACCTTTATGTTGGTTTAGCTTAGCAGTCCATACAATGAAATGTCTCTTGTTACATAGTTCTTTAACAGTCAAAAAAATTCAAGGGAAACACAATAATATACATAATCCAAACTCTCTGTGTATATTCCACCTTTATGTGGCTTATTTGTTTTTACTGTATTACTTTTAATATTTATCTTATTATCTTTACTCCTTTAATCTATGACTGTCTGTACTCTGTCTCTTTAAAGACTTTATTTCATTCTTTTTATAAACAATTTACTTCCTTTTATAATTCTCTATACTCTTTTTCTTCTCTCTCCCAAGCCTACATACTTTTTTTAAATACACTGTGTCTCATTTAGAGGTGTCCTATTATATACCTGTAATCCTTTTCTGTCCTAGGGAGCTTTTAAAATGGTAAGCAGCTTGGTCACAGTGGCCCTGGGTGTTGGCTCTGCCTCTCTCTGCTTTTCAAAATGGTGGAGGTATCATTAGCACCAGCTCTGGGACTGCCAGGTAGGAGAAAGAGCGTAGAGCACATAAACCCTTTTTATCTGAGTAATAACTAAATTTGCTGTGCAGTGCACTGTGTGGTCTAGAAATATCTATGTATATGGTGGTGGGAATCTGCCATGCTCTCCTGCTTGTGCACATCTTGTAGACCTGATTCTGCTGAGCTGTGCATATGGTCTCAGCTACTTTCCTCCCAAACCCTAGTGGGCACACAAGCACCTGGGCCCACAAACGCCATTCAAGTGCTTGGCCTCCTGAAAGAGCCAGAGGAGTTTGTGGTGCCTTTAAAACAGGTTTTTTTTTTCTACCGCTGAATCAAGAAGGCCTCTCTTAAAGGAGCTGCAGCATGCTGCCAGCAAGCATCCAAAAAAAATGTGGCTAAACTTTGTTTTTTAGTGTCTAGAATCCCTTTCCAAGTCCTCTCAGGTTTTATGTGGATTTAGCTAGTGTAATCCCTCGCTTTTTATTACAAAAAAGAGCTGGGAATGTAAATTACTGCTTGTCCATTAGCTCTAGTTTCTTATTGGCTAACTCTTACATCTTAATTTAACCCATATCTATTAATCTGTGTATCGCCACGTGGCTGTGGCTTACCGGCAAGATTCCCTCCTGTGTCTGTCTCTGGCAGGGCTACATAGTTTCTCCTGACTCTGCCTTCTTTCTCCCAGCATTCAATTTAGTTTCCCTCGCCTACCTCTGTTCTGCCCTGCTGTAGGTCCAAAGCAGTTTCTTTATTAATCAGTGGTAATCACAGCATACAGAGGGGAATCCCACATCATAGACTAATATTCATTTAGCTTCTCAGTATATTCATGCCCAGAAATTTTTCAATTATAATACACAGCAACTCAAATTTTCTAAATTTGCTTTTGTGTTATTAATGACTTTTTTATGGTCTCAGTATAACTTACATATGGCTTATTTTGTTTCCTGTGTAAATGATCTTTGATTTTATACTATGAAGCTTAAGATCTTAGCTCTTATATGCTTGGTAATCAGAATCATAGAATATCCTTATCATTGGGGTTGGATTGTATATGTCTCATTGAAATTGCATATTTCTTAATGATAAGACAATTTCAAATAATATTTCTAACAAACTGAACCTCACTTTTTTGTTCAGTTTTCACTTTATTGTCTACAGTTACATCTGCTGATTGAAGTAGAAATTCTGTTCAGCTCATTTTTTCTTGGTCAAATTATCAGTTCCACATCTGTTCTTTTATTCTTGAAATGATCAGCTGCCAATGCTGTGCCTGGTAAATGCCCCCCATGCAGTATGGAGATCTCAGGTGACTAGCCACTCTTCACATGCATCCATGAGTCACCATGGCAGTGTTAGTTTCTACCTTGAACTCTTAAAGGGCAGGCCCTGTGCTTACACTTACAAATACAACACTCAGGAAGGAAATTCAGTTTTGAAGATTTGCCCAATCAGCTGCTTAGCTCACAGCCTAGCAATAATCATGGCAAATGTTTGCTTCAAATCAACTACATAGACAGTTTTTTTGTTGTTGCTGTTGTTTCTTTTAAACATAGCCAGAATTTTCAATTTTTTGCCCATGGAGTAAAACAATAGACAGTAGATAGGAGTAAATTAACAAACATAACAACCAACCTAAAGTCCCCATGACTTGTTCAATGAAAACATTTCTCTTGACCATATTTCAGTAAAGCAGACTGTGGTGGTTTGAAGAAAAATGGCCCCTCCCAGGGAGTGGCACTATGAGGAGTTGTGGGTTTGTTGGAGTAGGTGTGGCCTTGTTCGAGGAAGTGTGTCACCGTGGGGGGCAGGCTTTGAGGTCTCTTCTCTCAAGCTTCACTCAGTGTGACTTCCTGCTGTCTTCTGATCAAGATATAGCCAGCACCATGTCTGCCTGCATGCCACCATGTTTGTCACCATGATGATAATGAACTGAACCTCTGAAACTGTAAGCTACCTACACAATTAAACATTTTCTTTATAAGAGTTGCCATGGTCATGGTGTCTTTTCACAGCAATAAAAAATCTAAGACACCGTCTGTGGGAGAAAAGTCACATTGTATTGTACTAAGTCAGTTTGCAACATGGATTCTTTTTATCTTGCTTTTTCCCTTTGCTGGGTTCTTATTGAGCTGGAAAACAGAAACAAAGCTGAAGTTTTACATGGAGCAACTTCGAAGTTCAGATTCATAATGTTTAAATAGCCTATTGTCCAGAGATTGGCCAGATACCCTTCCAAATTGCAAAGCAAACTGGGGAATGTTGTGTGCCTAAGAGGTTAGAAACAAATTTGGTAAATGGTTAATGCAGTCTATTAAAATGGTTCCATATAAAGATGGTAAGATATTTATTCATAAAGTTACCATGGCAATGGAACAGGCGGTGGAAATGATCAGTGTTGAATAAGTCTCTCAAGTTAGAATATTGAGGGGGTTGAAGAGATGGCTTGGCGGTGAAAAATACTTGCTACTCTTCCAGAGGACCTGAGTTCGGTTCCCGGCACCCATGACAGGTGGCTCACAGCTGTCTCTAACTCCAGCTCCATGATATGCACCACCTCCTCTGGCTTCCTTAGGCACCTGCACACAACTTGCATACACATATACAGACTCACAAACACATAATTAAAAATATTTTAAAAATGAAAATCAGGCACCAATGCTACACAGAAAAACGCTATCTCAAAAAAAGAAAGAAGAAAAAAAATAGAAAATCAGAAAAAAAAGAAAATCAGACAAATTCTTCAGAGTCACTGATAAAATTTTAGGAAAGTGGGTTTGAACCTACAGAGCACACTCTTACTTCCCTGGAGCCAGTTCCTTGCCTCCAGATCAACTGTGAAGAACATCTCATCTCTTCTCAGCTATTAGGACACAGGCTCATACTTCTTCATTCCGCTCAAGATTCTCATTAGCTTCATAAGTTTATCGGACATTGACCTCTGCATTTTTGAACACCTGTGTGAAATCTGAGAAATAGATGTCCTTATTCTTCCTAAATAATCAATCGCAGTCAGTATGATAGGATCCACAAGAATGTAGAGATGAACCTGAAACCCCAGTTTTCAGATATTCAATTTAAGGTGTTTTTTTTTCTTTTTTGTTTAATTAAATGTCTTCTTTTCAACACCTATTTTATGAGGACCAGAGAAATAAAAGAAAGTGAATGTCAAGTTCACTACTTGGTTTTGCTTCTTTATATCTTACTAGAAAATGTGAAGAATTTTCATTGCCTTAAGATTGAAAACTTATTCATATTATTTTCCTTCTGGGATCATCTTTATTATGATGACAACATAGTAAGCATAAGATGATGCTGTTCTCGTCAAAGTCTACATACACTTATACACATACACACACATGCTCACAGGCATACAAACGCAAGTAGGCATATACATACACATGTACATAGACATTCACACACATGGAGGTGTACATGTTGTTGGTTGTTTGTTACTCTTTTAACTCTTTGCTCTTTTGGGGGACCTGCCACCCAGGTCCCAAATAAGTAACACGCAGAGACATTCTTTCTTATAAACACCCGGCCTTAGCTTAGTTTATTTCTAGCCAGTTTTCCTTAACTTAAAATATCCCACCTATCTTTTGCCTCTGGGCTTTCACCTTTTCTTACTTGTGTAGCTCTTACTTTCACTTTTGCTCCATGGCTGGCTGTGGCTGGGTGGACAGCCCCGAGTGTCTCCCCTCCTTGTTCTCTTGCTCCTTCTTCCCCCTTCCCAGGTTTCTCCTTCTATTTCCTCTCTCTGCCTGCAAGTCCCCCCACCTAGCCTTTCTCTTGCCTCGCTATTTGCCATTCAGCTCTTTATTAGACCATGAAATGCTTTAGACAGGTAAAGAAACACAGCTTCACAGAGTTAAACAAATACAAAATAGATCTTTCCATCATTAAATATTCTACAGCATAAACAAATGTAACACACCTTAAAATAATTTCCCACAGCACATATAAATGCACACATGCTCACAGTCATACAAACACATGCATACACATACATACATAATGTACACAGACACGCAAATACACGGGCACACAGGCATGTACACATGGAGGCATATACATGTGCACACATACACACAGACATGCACATACATACAGGCATTTTTATAAGCACACATTTATACAGACATACATATACACACATGCATACCTTCACAGGCATACACAGTTACTCATACAGGCACATGCACAAATATACACATACATACAGGCACACACATACACATGTATTACACATTTATTTTCAGAATTATCAGAGGACTAAACACAATTTTAATAATGTGTTTAACACAGTCTTAAGGACACCCCCCCCGCTTCAAAAAAAAAAAAGCAAGCAAGAAAGAAAGAACCAAGAAGAAAGTCCCTACAAATATGACCACACTTTATTCCTTTGAGAATTGCCTATTTATGGTTTGGAAGAGAACACACAAGGAGCATTCAAATTTAATACTGCATCAAATATTCTCCAAAAGGATTAAAGGAAGTCTATCCAGCAGATCTGTCATTGAAATGTAAACATTTCTGTAGATAGAAAAGTGTCTTTTTCATTTTTGTAGGCCAAATATTCATTTTGTAATGACAGAAAGCAAACAGATTCTTACTGAAGTGGAAAGAAAGACTCTTACCACCAGTGAAGGATGGGGATTAAAGGATATGGGGAACACATCTCCAGGCCCACCCACTGTGAGGAGTTTTTCAGCTGGATCCAATAGCAGTCCAAAAGCAGCACGACAAGAAACAGAGAAGGGCTGAGCACTTGGACTGGGCTCCTGCCCACACACAGGCAAGGGCTGTGGAAGGAGTCAGTGAGCTCACTGGCGTCTGAGCGTTCGCACACCCAGGGAACCAGCAAGCACTTTCTTGTTTGTGTTTGGTCTGAATGCTGTTTTCCTTACCCACATTAAAAAAAAATTATGAACACATTAGTCAAAAGAATTACTCTATTTTCATTCATGAGAAGATGATAGAAGCCACGGGAGGAAATAAAAGCGGTAAATAAGCACCAATGCAAAGGTTACATTTTATCATTGTCATGAAATTATGTTTACTATATTCAAAAATGAAAGCCATGATGCATAGAACTTTTCTTAATCATGAGGGACTGGCTTGTCATTATTACAAACTACTTTAGGTAGGAAAGGCACCAGATTTATTGACTTAGTAACAAATCTTGTACGTTTCAACACTGATAATTTATGACTACAATGATTAATACTTCACTGGAATCTTTTATATTAGATTGTTAATATACCCCTATTCTGCTTTGTGTTTCTCTCCGAAAATAGTTATGGGTGTTTCACACAGACAACACCCAAAATACTTATCATGATCGATAATAACCATAAGAATATGCATGATGGCTATGCCCGAGATAATTATTTCTTATAATAAATGGTTTTAAGGTCAGTTTTGTTCTGGGGACACCTGTTTGGGTCAGTGGCAGGCCTGGCAGATTTAAACAGGGGCAGGGCTCTTGTGCCTGAGCCAATCCAAGCAACCCAGCCACTCCCTCCAAGATCACTGGGGTGGAGAGATACACAGTCCGTTCAGCAGTAGCAGTACCCCAGAATGAGGAGACTGGATGACTCATAAAATGTCTATGGATTGTGGAGGACTAGATAGGTTGGTACCCCTTTTACTGTGTCCCAAGTTATTCTTTGACAATGATATTGATAGAAAGATGAGGTATTTTCAGGGTATATTAGACGTTGCTAAGAATCCTTTGTTGGTATCTCTTTAGCCTCTCAACATCAATTGGCACTTCCTTCAGATGCATGATTGTGGGCCTTTAGATACCTTTCCCATCCTCTGTAGGAAGATGTTACACAAGGCTGACCCTGGCTGTCTTGCCCATTTGTAAGAACACCAGGAAGAGTGTAAGGGCAACAGTTAAGTAGTTAAAACAAAGGCACCTGTGTGAGTGACAAGGACAGGCACTCCTAGAAATCATCAGATTGTTAGGTAAAAGTCTGCCTGTGTTGCTGGCCAGAAAGGCCCCTGAGACACCATACAGCATAAAGCCTATTTCTATTGCTTCTCGTTATGTACCAACTAGATAGTAAGAGCATTTTGCTGAAGACACCACATGGAGACATAAAACTGTGGCTGAACTTCGAGCCTTCTCCTCGCTGTCTTGCTCCCAGTGCATAAGGCTCAGCGCAAGCTGCTGAAGGATTTATCGGTGCTGCTTCGCTTGCTACAGTACTGCTATAGTTACTTTTCTATTGCTGTGGTAAAACACCATGACCCAGGCAACTTATATAAGGAAGTGTTTAATTTGGAGCTCACAGTTTCAGAGGGATAAAGCCCATGGTCGCTATTACTAGGAGCATGACAGCAGTCAATTAGGCATGGTAAGGGGGAGAGAGAGAGAGAGACTTGGTTACATAATCTCTTGAAACTCCAAATCCCATCCCCCAGTGATACAACTTCTCCAGCAAGGATACACTTCCTAATCCTTCCAAATGTTTCCAACAACTGAGGACCAAATATTCGAATATATGAACCCATGAAGGCCATTCTCGTAAATCACCATAGATTTCAACATGCCAGGCAAGATCTGCCCACTAGTGAAATAGTGGCATGGCTGTTATAGGTGCAATCAATGGTTTCTGACTGGCTTTAAGGCCTGCCTCACAAAATGTAACTCACAACTGTTACTGGAAGTCAGGGACTTGAGGCTGGGAGTCACAGGTCATGATAGGGGAATAATTGTATTTTGTTGGATGACTTGTAATTATTTATGCTTATGCCCATGGGTCTTTGTTGCTCTCAGCCACAATCAGTAACAAAAGGAAACACCAGCAAAACTCCTGAGAACCAATTACTGTGGTTGTGATATAGTAGGCTGATGCTAAGCCGTAAGTAGGCATGTGTATTACTCCTTCCAAATTCATAAACATCATAGAAGAGGAGGCAGAAAAGTGTAAGATCCAGAGGAAGGAATGTGGTGTTGTGTAGCCATTTCCTCTGAATTTAGACATTCCGTGGTGAAGGAAAGAAGCAAACTCACCAGACTCAGGAGGTGAACAACAAAGTTCCTGAAACTTACAAGATTCATAAAGCTCCTCCAAAAGATTGTATTAACAGTAATATTTTCTGGGAAGAGGAGACGGTCTGACTTGACAAGCTGCCTGAAAGCCATGCAGAAGTCCCAGGGATCTAGTTTCTGTGACTTGTCATCCCGCAGTGGTGGGCTTTTCACTGTCCATGCTCCTGTGCTTAACCTCAGCAAGCTCACTGGCTTGTCAGCCGGGTTTCAGTGTGATCAATAGTGTCTTCTGCCACCAGTGCCCTATCTGAAATGAACGAGAGATTGTTAAATCGTGACTAAATAAAACGAGGTGTAATAAAATGAAACTGTATTGATGGTTAAAAATGAATGAAATTTTGAAGTAAGTTATGACATTCAGGAACACGGAAAACAAGCAGACACAGAAGTCACATAGACTACTCTGTTCTGTTTATATGAAGTGTTCATAATAAGCAATGAGTGATGGAGTAACCAGTGGTTACCAAAGGCTGAAGCAGAAAGGAATAAGCAATGGTGGCTATGGACATGAAATTTCTTTCATTAGTGAGTGTCAAAAAATATTCTAAAATTAGTGGTTAAAGTTGTATCATTTTATGAGTATACCAAAAGAGCACTGAATTCTTCATGTTACAAGGGTGAATTATTTATCATAAAATGTTCTTCAACACAAAAAGAATTGATGCTGGTTTTCAGCAAAGTTCTTAATGTTGCAAGAATATATGAGCTGCATCTAATGAATTCTTTATTTCATATAAAATTTACATAATAGTTATTTCCTGTTCTTGGTCATTTCATCACAATGCATGTTTAATATAATCATTTATGTCATTATTCTATAATTGTCCACATAAATGAAGTATAAGGATATGACAGACTAAAATCAACACACAAATTGGCTGACAAAAATCATTAAATCATAGCAAATGGTTGGAAATTATAAAATGTATCCTTCAAACATACTTACAGGTATTAGTGATGTTTGGGAGTAGGATCTATTTCTGTGAATATTTGTATATATGTATGTCAGAAAAAAGCAATGAAGAAAAAGTTTGCTTGATAGATACATTGCCAGAAATGTCAATTATCACCACCATTATAACTCATGGGAAACCTCCAAAGTAGAAGATTCACTGGTTAATTCAGTTTGGACATGAAGTATCCTCCCCATAAAGGCCCATGTGTTGATGGCTTGGTCTTCTGCTAGTGGTGCAATTGAGATCACAAGGCCCTGCCTTCTTGGGTGGGTAAACCCATCAGTAACTTTATAGTTTGATATTATTCACAGGTGATAGATGTGGGAGTTGGTTAGAATATGACTTTGAGAACTATGTTTTGTCCCAAGTTTCTTTCCTTTCTCTCTTGTTCATCTATCTGTCTCTATCCTTCCAATCTATCTATCTATCTATCTATCTATCTATCTATCTATCTATCTATCTATCTATCTATCTATCATTTGCCATTTCTCCCTTCTTCTCCCTCCTTCCTGGATGCCAGAAGGTAAGTAGCCCTACCCTGCCATGCCCTTTAAACATGGTACTCTGCCTCACCTCAGCTCCAGATTGAGCACTATCTAATTAACCCTTCAGGATCATGAGCCAGAACAAATTTTTCCCCCTTAAAGTTGCCTATGTCAGGCATTTTTTTTTCTGTCGTGACAAAGGACTGAGAAACAGATTATCAATTCCTTCTCTGCTGCTGTGATAGAACGCCATCAACAAAAACAACTTACAGGAGAGTGTTTATTTGGACTTTTGGTTCCAGGGGAATAAGAGTCGGTTATGATGGGGAGCTAAAGAGGCAAGCAGCAGTCATCCCGGCAGGAGCGGGAAGAGCAAACAGAAAGTAGGGCAAGACTAAACACTCTCAATGATACGTATCTTCCAACAAGCATCCCCAAACACAGCATCACCCGGGGACCAACACAAACACCCTAGCCTCTGGGGGATATCTCCCATTCATATCCTCTCATACGCTGATGGCAGTGTGCACTGTGATAATTTCTTACTGGGCCCCACAATTAAAAAAGGTCCTGAACTCATGAAAATGAAGACTAATAATGGCTATAATTTCTCAGTGAGCTACCTTGTCATAGGAGCAAATATTATTTTTCATTTTGTTTGAAATTTTTGTTTTAAATAATGAAGTTTTTCCAATAATGTCCAATACGTTTTTCAGTGGTTGTTTTTCTGTATTTTATGACTACAAAAAGATTCTTTCAAAAATCTCATAATTAGAGACTTTTTATTTTAGTAATCACATTATAAATTCAGTGCCAGGATTTAAGTGAAGGTGTGTGACCCATTTCTCCAATCATTTTAAGTCTAAAATGGAAACTAGCAGTTAATGTAAGATTTCAATGGTGTCACAGAGATTTCTTAATAATTTAAAAATATTTTTCTTATCATATCCAATTATATTTCATGCTGAATTCACTGTGACATAATTCCTATATGTTTCTTATTAAATTCTTCATTGTATATATGTTGGGGTTCTAATAGTTACTGTAGGGAAATAAATGTTTTTATTCTTATTTATGATTCAACCACATGATTATTTCTGCTGTTGTCCCTCTTAAAAGCAATTTTCCCTTCTAATTTAATGTTCTGAGACACATGTATTTTTTCTCATTAGAGAATTTTCTGGATATAATTATTATTATATATTATACTTCCCATACAAGAAATGGATTCAGTTTGTCATCTTCATTTTTATCTACTCTGAAAGAGTGACCTCTGGAATTGCTAATGTTTCTAGTTTTATTATGTTTCATATAAATATTTACTAACTGCTGGATTCAACATCTCTTGAGATCATATATTAAAAAAATTAAAGGGGAAAAATAACCAATCGTCAGGAGTGAAAAACAGAGAAAAATAGCTGTAAGTTAGGTGGGGGAAGAAAGAGAAAGTCAGACTTCAGTTGCTTTACACTCTCTTTTAAAAATTAAAAACTGCATAATCTTAACTATGAGTTAAAAAGTTTTTTAAATGTTTATAAGAAATGGGATATGCTAATGTTGGTTGGCAGGAGTCAATAAAATATATTTCTTTTCGCGCCTTTGCCAGGATGTGAAGGTGAAGCTGGGTCAATAACAAATTGTGTGAGCTGTGCCCAGCGCTGTGATAAAGGCCTAGGTCACGAGTTTGCGCTATTTATGTGCTTTTGGTATTTGTGTAACATTTCGACTTTTTCTTTTCAGAAGTAAAAGACAGTGTATGTTAAAAACATGTTTTCATTTTAGTAATTATACTAGGAAAGTATGCAGAGATATACTGCTAATTGGGTCGATATATGCAGCATAGTGAAGGCCCGGTTTTCGATCTCTGCCAAATCATGAGGTTGTGTGTTGGGAGCCTTTTGGTTTCTACTATCCACCTGAGTTGTATTCTCTCCGTGAAAAAGAGGCGCCCATGCTGCTACTATTGTTTGGGTAGTCTTTCTGTGAGTCAAAGAAATGTCCCCTGAAACACAGCCGCGTAAACAATGGTGTATTAGGAGAAAATTCAGCTCATTCTTCTAATGAACAAATACGTCTGAATGTTTGTGGGTCTGTTCAAACACACAATCGACTCCCGAAGGGAGAGATCCAGTAGTTCACCTCACTAAGCACCACCTATGGCGGCCTTGTAAGGACAGCACACTGTGGGAGCACAGGGGAACAAAGCAGACTGAGGCCAGAATCACAGAGGCCTTCACAAAGAGGCAGCACTTTGTGGGGGCTTTGAAGGAGTGGTTTGCTAGGTAGAGTCAATGGGATATTACAACAGGCAATGGTTAAAGACCCATTTCGTGTGAAACCATGCGAGTGTCAGTCTGAAGGCCTCGCTCGAGGACTCTGTACTAAGTGTAAATGGTTTACAAGTAGTAGTTCGGCCTAGAAATTAGTCTTTTAGTCTGAAAAGCAGCCCCACAATAAATGCGTCATTTTCACCAAAAATTGGTGACAAATACCTGTGATCCAACAAAACACAGGGCTTTAGCGAAACTTCTGAAGGCCAAGCTCCACCTGATGTGTTGCATTAACACAGGAATCTTTTGCCTTCCAATAAACGCACTTATCAGAGGAGAATTACAGGAATAATACTCCAGTTCTCACAGGCAACTTCAGGGCCAGCTCTGGGAAGGCTGTGAGCTGCCCCCACTGTCTTCAGTGGTGATATCTCCAAGGCTTGTCACACTAATGGAACACTGACTGGGCCTCTCAGCCTGTTCTGCTACTGGTTAAAGTAAAATGAGCAAGTTCTAGCCAATAGAAAGGAGCGAAGGGAGAGAGATGTGGTGGTGGTTTCTGTGATGTGTTCTGCACGGTGAGGTCCTTCTTTCTTTTTGCTTCTTGAGACGGTGAGGTGACTGAAGAGCTGGCAGCAGCTGCAAGGCTTGGGGTCAAGGGGTAGAAAGCTGAGAACAATCCAGGGTCAGAGCAGTGGACCAACCTTAGATGCCTATAGTGTGATCAAAGTCTAGTGTATGGATGCTGTAGAGAGGCTGAGTGGTTAAAAGCTTTGGCTGCTATTCGAGAGGACCTGGGTTGGGCTCCCAGAACCCATGCTGGCTCATGACCACCACCAACCCCGGTTCCTGGGAATAGACACTAGAGACCCCGCCTTACACACAACAGAGAGTGTGTTGGGGGAATTACAAAATATGTTGTTAAAGCATTTAAGACACTAAAAAAGTATTACCAAATCTTCATGTGTTACTTACAGCCAAACTTACCCA
Source organism: Ondatra zibethicus (assembly GCA_004026605.1). Classification (NCBI taxonomy): domain Eukaryota; kingdom Metazoa; phylum Chordata; class Mammalia; order Rodentia; family Cricetidae; genus Ondatra; species Ondatra zibethicus. The sequence goes on from PVIU01009322.1 coordinate 26,759, forward strand.
CTAACTCACTCCTCTGTCGAGTTTCCAATCTATTATATAGATCTATGATTTATTTCTCCTCAAAGGGGTATTCTTTTCTAGTTAGTAGATTTATTTCTTTTTAGTGCATGTGATACCTCCTCTATTTTTTTATTTTATTTTTATTTTTTGAGACAGGGTTTCTCTGTATAGCTTTGGAACCTGTCCTGAAACTCACTCTGCTCCATAGACCAGGCTGTCCTTGAACTCACAGAGATCCACCGGTCTCTGCCTCCCGAGTGCTGGGATTAAAGGAGTGCACCACCACCGCCCAGTTGATACCTACTCTATAAAAAAAATTGCATAAATGAAAGGAGAGCCTATTTGGGTTCTCCATGGAAAGCAAGACAGTGTTTCCAAGCATGAACTCTCCCTAAAATGGGCAATGACTTGGGTGGATACACACACTGAATCTTTCTGGCTCTGGTGAAGTATTTCCCATGATTAACTTATTCAATCCTTCCAAGAGCCCTAGGAAGTAGGTGTCTTTCCAGCCCTGTTGGACAGTGCAGGGTGGGGGAGGGGGGGAGTGGGTTAAGCACTGTAACTGACTAATGTCTCCCAGCTGGAGAGGAATGAATGCGAGCCTCTGCTGCCCGGCTTAGCTGTTCAGCGCTGCTCGCACCGCCCCACATGTGTGCACTTGCTCCTGAAACTGTCTTGGTTTTTGTCCTTGGCTGAAGAGAAAAAAGAAAGTGTTTAAGCAGAAATGGGCGACTGAATAGCATAGCACGAGGCATTCTTGTTGGCGGATCCCTCCGTTCTTACATTTTCTTTCTATTGCGGAGGTGTTTATAGAATGGGTTTTGATTTTGTCCTCAAGGGATGAGCGTTATGCTCCTGAATCCAGAATGCATTTATTATAATTCTGATCTTCACGGTCAGACAGTTGGGACCTCTTGCTGTCAATAATTATCTTCATCATTCAATTGTTCTTGAGTTTCTTACAATGATCTCCCTGCAGCTTGCTTTCCATGGCTTGGACCCCTTGTCTCTATTCTCTATCTAGATTGCCCTTTGAACTTACCTTGAAGCTCTAGATGCCCATGGCACTGTTTGTCATGCTCTAGACCCTCATCCATTGCATCTGTTGCCTGTTTTATCCATCAGGTCATTATTGATCCCTGGCCGTATGCCAATTACTGTGCTGTGCTGTGGCTCTATGTATCTCCTACCTTTATAGAATATTTAACATAGCAAACAAGAGCTACGATAATAAAACGTAGTTATGATGGTAAACAGTGGTTCAAATAAAAAACACACCTAACAAAAATTGTGATGAACATGAAGCAAAGAGATAATCAACAAGCTGAGTGTAGCCTAAGTAGTGTTTTCGTAAACAGCATGGTCCTCCAGCTTGACTCAGAGAGAAGGATGTTACCATCAATAGAGGGGTTTAGCAAGGCATGGAAGCATGACCCAGCACAGCTCAAAGCTTAGGGTGGGACAAAGGGAATAGCTAGAGATGACAGAGAAGAAGGATTTGAGTGACACCAGGAAATGCCCTGTGTGCCATGGAGAGGAATTGAGGCTTTGGAGGGATTTGACCAGCCAGTGGAACGTTGCAGTTTTCCAGGTCTTTCCATCCTCTCTGCTAGGCTTCTGCACATCAACCCGCCTTCAGCCCGGTGAACACACAGAAGTGATTAATGATCCCTGTGACCACCCAGAAAACATTCCTGGCAGCTGCGGGCCCCGAGATACAGCCAGGATTCTGCTGCTCTGGCCACACTGAGGGCAGAACGGTGCCCCCTTCATAGGGCTCGGCTGCTCCTTTCATCACACCTCGCCCCGACCTCCCTGCCACAGTATGTGGCTGCTGCTTCTTTCTCTGGGTTATGTTTAACACTGGAAGCTGAGGTCCATGGAGGTGAAGGATGTTTCTATTTCTTCCAATTTGAGGTAAGACTGACTACAAGTGTAAAATAGCGTAGCAACACTCTCCTCACAGCCCCAATACAGAAACGTCTATTTACCCTGTGAAATAAAATTATCATTTTAAAGTAGAAAATAGCAATGCATTCTTGAGAAAGGCCTGGTGACAGTCTCTAATGCGTTTTGTACCATCCTCCCTTTCTGATGCTGCCTGCCCCTCTTGGCCTTAGGCTTCCAAAGTAAGCAGGATCAAGCAAGCATGTTTGCAGGGCTCAGGGGCTCTATATCCATGAGTACTGCACTTCACATGTGATTTTTCATCTTCTGACAGTACTGAATGATGTAGCATATTAATAGCAGAGATTTATATTGCTAGTGCTTTCATCAACAGAGGGGTCCTTGCTTCCCATTTGGAACCCATAGAAAGCACCAAAGTCTAATATTTAGAAGCTGGAGAAAGTGTGTGGTCCTGAATACATTATATAGCTGTGTGGTATTCTGCTCATTTGGAGACTTTTCAGACCTGGCCTAGGGGATTCAGTTCATGTTTCTCTTTAATATGAGGACAACATTTTTCTCCCATTGTATAATGATTAAAATTCCCAGTGCCTCAACTCACGCCAAAGAAAAAGAATATAAGCAAGAAAATAATGTTCCAGAGACAGGAGAGATGGTTTTCCTCCATGCAGCCATGCCAAGAAATGAATGTGAAGATGTGGACTGTCTCCTTGACTGTTTCATTTTTAATAAATGCAGAGGTGGTTATAAGAAGGAGAGAAATGTTCCCTGGCAGAAGCAAGCCGGGAAGGAGATTTCCCACCTGATGGCAGCCGGCGCTGAGCTCTTCTGGAAGTCTTCTTACACACCAGTAATTGGAAATTAAATAGTCCTTGTCTAAAGGAGAGGCACCTGCTTGTAACTTTGTGTTCTATTATTCCTGCTTTCCTCTTTGATGCCTGATTTTCAGGTGCTTTGAATGATTTATGAGAATTGCTTTGGAACTTCAGGAAAAAGTAAAAGCAATGTGTGAGGGATTGCTACCTAGGAGAAAATTAGTTGATTTCTGAGTTTAAAACACTCTGGATTCCTTTTTTTTTTCTGCACCATAAAATAGGTGTCATTAAAAATTGATTTTAGAGCCAGAAAACTTGGGCTCAGGAACCCAAACCCACTAATAATGAATTGTATGTCTTTGCAAAAATGTATCTCCATCAGTAAGTTTCAGCCACTTGACCTGTAAGAGGTAAGAAAGGAGTTTGATACACTAATGACTTTGTTAGTTAATGTCCCGTGATTGTCTATTTTAGGTTAACTATAAATGAACTATAAATGAAACACAGGAATTTAGGGCACTGGCATAAATGCAACTGGGGGTAAGGGGACTCATGTGGGAAGCAGATGCTGCTTCTCTTCCACAGTCAATGCTAGCATGAGCAACTGTGCATTTAAATGTGAAACCCTGGATGCAGAAAAGGAAACAGGAACTTGTTACAGGGGAGCCAGGGAGAGTCTACTAAAACACACTTTGGATGAGAAGGCTATAATGATATCTAATACTGAGTATGCTGATTAAAAGTTAAATTAAAAATTCATAAACATGGAGCTTTGTGTATGAAAATGTATGACAAGATTTAGCAAATTAAGGAAGCTAATTCTATTCCTAAATTGTTGAGACTTTTGTTTCCAAATAATGAAAAGGTTACAATTGACATACACTTACAAAGGAAAGCTTAGTTTTCCCCAAAAGAGTCTCCCTGGGGCTACAAACTACACTTAAGGGGTAGGTACCATGTCTGTAGTAGAAGTAGATGACCAATATAAAATGAACTCAATAGTATTTTTGTAGAAGCTTTGTCTCATATTGCTTTGTTTCTTACTGGTCTCTTGCTTGTATATTATGGTTTCTGATTTTGTATTTTTATAGGTTTTGTGTGTGTATGTGTGTTGTTTATACTTTCTTTTTGATGTTGTTTTTAAATTCTGGTTTGTATACTTTTATGTTTATCTATTTGTTTCCCAGAGAGGGAGAGAGAAAGAGAGAGAGACAGAAAGAGAGAGAAAGAGGAGGTGTAGAGTTTGGATGGGTGGGAAGTGGGGACAATCTGGGAGGAATTGGGAAAGGGGAAACTGTGACCAGAATATATTGTATGAAAAATTAAAACAAAAGAAAAGGTTACAAGTTTACCTATAATTTTTACATCTATTAAAACTTATCATATACTGTTGCCCTTCACAAATGGGAATTTAATGGGGTACATATATAGGACAGCCAACATGCTACCACATTGGGGTAGTGGGGGTCCTGGTACAAACTCTCCTGCAGTTCACATGTATTTGGCACTCAGAAAGCAGGGTCATGTCTCATAGGTGGAGCCCACTCTCCACCTTTCAGACTTTTTCCTCAATAATATTTGACAACAGAGACAGCCTAGAGCTTCTGCCTTGAAATATGGAATCACTCAGAGCTGGGAAATATTACGTATTTAAGGCGACTATTTGAATAATGGAATCAAAACACATCCTCTGATGTCCAGAACATGGATCTAGAGAGATCAAAGGGTTATTTTTAATAAATTTAAATAAATTCCTTTTTTATTACATTTAAAACATTCCTATAGACATGCACATTGTCAATTTGAGGCTGGATTTAAAAAGGACTTAATAAGGCAGCAATAAAGTGGCTTGGGGCAGGACTCGGACAATTAAGTGATCTAGCCTATCTGTGTTGTGATGTTATAATGTCTAGAGTAATTTTCCTTTAATAAACATTAGAGGAAACATAACATTCCAGAATGACTGACTACAAATATCTCCCTATAGGTTGATCATTTTAGGATGATTTAAGTTGGAAAAACCAAGCGATAAACAGCACAAGGAGACTTGCAGCTGCCTGGGTTTACCTTGATTATCAAACACCACAGGCACAAACAGTGCAATTTTCCTGCCAAAAGAAAGAGGAAGCTGCACTTCCAGCAGATCCATCCCGAGGGGTAAGTGTGTCCCTGCCTGGGTGCCCAGACGCCCCGGGAAAGGAGTACAGGCACCCTCCAAACCCCTAAACTTTCTGGCCATTCAGCGGGGCTTCTCCCTGGCTACTGGTTTTCATACTTATCCCACCCCAGCTTGCCCCCAAGCACCCCTTTCCATCTGCGGGGTCCCATGATCTCCCAACTCAGCCTGCTTCAGAGCTGAGGCTCTGGGGACAAAGTGGTGAGTGCAAGGCTGCAGGGGTTTCTTTGTTCCACTGAGCCAGCAGCATATACCAAGCTGCCCTTTTATCTGCCAGGTCCTTGACCAGCAAGTGGCCCTGATCCAGTACCAGCAGACCCATCTGAAGGGGGTCCTTAGATCCACCACCACAGCCTACTTCAGGGAGGAGGGCCAACTCCAGTGCTAAGGAGACCTAAGAGAGGGCAAAACAAGAAAAATCCCCAAGTACACAGCTACAACAAAGATCGGACCAAGCTGGCAAGACACCCCTGACTGCATTCAAAGGAAGAGATGGGCAGGCACCAATGCAAGAATTCCTCCAACAACCTGACAAACTGGGATCCAGCGAATATGCAACAGGAAGACTTGAACAATCTAATCCAGAAGAAGTAGAAGAAATTGTTACGAAAGTGATAGAGACCATTAAAGAGGATGTGAAAAACTCCTTTAAAGAAATGGATGAGAAGACTAACAAAAAGTTAGAAGAAATGAATAAATCCCTCAAAGATACCCTAGAAAACCAAGAAAAAGCAATCAAACAGGTAATGGAAACAGTTCAAGACTTGAAAACTGAAATGGAGGCAATGAAGAAAACACAAACCGAGGGATATGGAAAATCTGGGTAAACGAACAGGAATTATTGAGACAAGTATAACCAACAGAATACAAGAGATAGAAGAAAGAATCTCAGACGCTGAAGATACGATAGAGGAAATAAACTCATTGATCAAAGAAAACAGCAAATCCAAACCGAACCTGATAGAAGAGAAAGTGGGAAGTAGCCTGCAGTACATGAGCACAGGATTCCACTTCCTATGTAAAACCCCAGTGGCACAGACAATAAGAGCAACAATGAATAAATGGGACCTCCTGAAACTGAGAAGCTTCTGTAAAGCAAAGCTTTACACTGTCATTAAGACAAAAAGGCATCCTACTGAATGGAAGAAGATGTTCACCAACCCCGCATCAGACAAAGGTCTGATCTCCAAAATATATAAAGAACTCAAGAAACTAGACATTAAAATTCTAAATAACCCAATTAAAAAATGGGGTAATGATCTGAACAGAGAATTCTCAACAGAAGAAGTTCAAATGGCCAACAAATACTTAAGGTCATGTTCAACTTTCTTAGCTATCAGGGAAATGCAAGTCAAAACAACTTTGAGATACCATCTTACACCTGTCAGAATGGCTAAAATAAAAAACACCAAGGATAGCCTATGCTGGAGAGGATGTGGAATAAGGGGAACACTCATCCATTGCTGGTGGGAATGCAAACTTGTGCAACCACTTTGGAAATCAGTGTGGCGGTTTCTCAGGAAATTGGGAATCAACCTACCTCAGGACCCAGCAATACCACTCTTGGGAATATACCCAAGAGATGCTCAATCATACTACAAAAGCATTTGTTCAACTATGTTCATAGCAGCATTATTTGTAATAGCCAGAACCTGGAAACAACCTAGGTGCTCCTCAATGGAAGAATGGATCAAGAAAGTGTGGAATACTACTCAGCGGTAAAAAAACAATGACATCTTGAATTTTGCATGTGAATGGATGGAAATAGAAAGCACTATCCTTAGTGAGATAACCCAGACCCAAAAAGATGAATGTGGTATGTACTCACTCATTAGTGGACCCTAACCATAAACAAAGGACATTAAGCCTATAGTTCACAAGCCTAGAGAAGCCAAATAACAAGGTGAACCCAAAGAAAAACATATATAGATCCTCCTGGAAATTGGAAGCAAACAAGATCATCAGGCAAAAGTTGGGAGCACGGGGGTAGGGGTAGGGATGGTGTTGGGCTTGGGGGATGGGGAGAAGAGGAAGGAGAAGGGAGAAGGAAAGGTCTGGGGAGAGCTTGGGGTAGTGGGAGGGTGGAGATGGAGGAAGGGCAGATATTGGAGCAGGGAAGAAGATATCTACACTAAGGGAGCCATTTTATGGTTGGCAAGAGTCTTGGCTCTAGAGAGGATCCCAGGTGTCCACAGGGATGTCCCCTGCTAGGTACTTGGGCAGCAGAGGAGAGGGTGCCGGAACTGACCTTGTCCCATAGTCACACTGATGAATATCTTGATTATCACCATAGTAATTCCGTCCAATGGATGGAGATAGAGACAGAGACCCACATCAGAGCAATGGACTGAGCTCCCAAGGTCCAGTTGAAGAGCAGAAGGAGGGAGAAGATGAGCAAGGAAGTCAGGACCGCAAGTGGTTGGTCCACCCACTGAGATAGTGTTCCTGATCTAATGGGGGCTCACCAAATTCAGCTGGACTGGGACTGAATGATCATGTGATCAAACTGGACTCTCTAAATGTGGCTGCCAATGGGGACGGACTGAGAAGCCATCGATAATGGCACTGGGACCTGTCTACTCTGCATGTATTGGCTTTTTGGGACCCTATTTTACTTGGATGCACACCTTCCTAGGCCGGGATGGAGGGGGGAGGGCCTTGTACTTCCCACAGGGCAGGGTACCCTGCCATCTCTTAAGGATGGAGGGGGAGAGAGGAGGGCTAGTGGAGGAGAGGGAGGGGAATGGGAGAAGGGGAGGAAGCGTCAATTTTGAATGGAAAAATAAAAAAATTAATAAGAAAAAATCAATATGGCGATTTTCATACTGATCAGTATGGAATATTAGGAAACAACCTAAAAAAATAAGAAAGAGGAAGCTGACTCAGCATGTCTCCAGTACATCCTAGACAACACAGGTTTCAGAAGGGAGCTCTGTCTGAAAATGCTGAAGAATCATGTTTTTTTTTTGTCATTGGTAACCATTAGAAACTTAACCAACTTTAAAAAACATAAATCAAAAAGCACTGTATTATCTGCAGACTGTCTTCCAGCCCACCTGTCTGTGTTCACATGTTATTTATGAGGTAAGTTCAATAATCCAAAAAAAAATCTGGTCTCTCTTGTGGTACCAGTTCCAAATTTCTCAGACCCAAATTTTCCAGACCCAGCCTGCAGTACTTACACAGTCTATGAGTTAACTGATTGTGGTCACAGTTTAAAGGCCACATTGTAAAAATATAGTTATTCTGTCACCAATGGATGAAAGGGGTTAGTGCAAGTCCTTCAGAAGGTAATGGCGTAACCTTTTATTGCACAGAAATGTGCTCCCCACTCCAGCCTCCTGGTACACAGCATAAGTATTATCTAATGCTTGCAATTCCAGATCCACCTCTCTTACTTTGCTTCAGCTTTCTCAGATAAAATTACAAACAGTAGATGTGGGGCACCAACACGTTTTCCTCCTGGGTTGTGATATGATGACCTGAAACATCATTCCCCAAGGCCATGTTTTTGGGGCCCACACTGTGCTTTCTCCTCAAGTCTCCATCACTAATTTATATGGTTCTGTGTCATAACATGTGGCACATTCAGCCACCAGTGGTGAAGATAAAAGCAACATCACTGAAATAAAATTTATATTTCATTGAGAGAATGACAAAAATTGCAATGTAAACTAGTCATTGATTCATGGCACAGCTTGGTTGTATATTTATTACCCTGCCTTTGTTGGCAATACTTCCAAAGGCAAGCGGAGGGGTCTGTCAGTCGACCTGTTATTGATTAAGTATTTCCTATAACTAGTGTCTTTCAGCAACTGTATGAAGGTGGCATTTGGAAAGGTTTCTCTGTGGTATCTTGGTTGTTCATTTCTTATTAGTGCTTGTTTGTAGTCTTAAGCTTTCTGTTCCTTCTTATCTCTGTCATTTCTAGAGTTTTGGAAGTTTCTTACAATGCACTTCTTGTTAACTTAGGTAATATTATATCCTTCTGGAGTGTTTGATGGAGTTGAAGAATAGATAGCTATAATTATAGTTTTCCTTAGTTATGATAAAAGATAAAGTAGATATAACTATTATAACTGTAATTCTTGCCTGATACCTATTTTGTTCTATGTAATTTTTCTGTGTTAAAGTTAAAACCTTCCTTTTTATTTAGACAGAAAAGGGGAGGTGATGTGGGATTCCCCTATTTACGCTGTGATTACCATTGATTAATAAAGAAACAGCTTTGGACCTATTGCAGGGCAGAATAGAGGTAGGTGGGGAAAACTAAACTGAATGCTAGGAGGAAGAAGGCAGGATCAGGAGAAGCCATGCAGCTGCCAGAGGAGAACCTTGCCTCATGGTCATGAGCCTCATGGTAAAATATAAAATAACGGAAATGGGTTAATTCTAGATGTAAGAGCTAGCTAGCAATATGCTTAAGCTATTGGCCAAACAGTATTGCAAATAATATAGTTTCTGTGTGATTATTTTGGGGCTGAGCTGCCAGGAACAAACAAGCACCCTCCCCTAAGCTTTAATTTTTACATTTAGTTTCTATAAAATATTGATCATCCAAAAAAAAAAAACCTTTTTGTAGTTAGCCAATAAAAGAATGCTCTGGAGTTGTACTCGTTTGTTTTTTGTTTTGTTTTTTTGAGTTAGGGTTTCTCTGTGTAGTCATGGCTAGCCTCAAACTCACAGAGATTCTCCTGCCTCTGCCTCCCGAGTGCTGGGATTAAAGGTGTGCACCACCATCACCCAGCAGAGTTGTACTCTTTAACCCCTACCCTGATCAGTCAAAGACTCTATTTATAGCCTCAGATTTTAGTATTCCTTCCAGGTCTTTCCTTCTTGGCTTTATTTTGTTTTTCTCTCACAGACGAAAAACAGAAAGCTGAGAAAAAGGAGTTCATAATATTATTGTGTAACAAGTCCTCTGCCATTGTTCTGGATCCAAGTATTAGCTGTATATGATCCAGAAAGAAAGGGGCAGTACACACACCCTCTCCTGCAAAAGCGCTATCCCCATGCTTTGAAGAGTTGCTTTAAGAGTCCTGAGATTTTCCAGACACTCTCATTATATTGGGGGGGTGTTTGTTTTAAATGTAGAATAAAATGCAGCTGGGGCTGTGGGTGCTCCAATGCGGCAAAGGAAAGGACTGCCTGACCCACGCTGTCTAAAAGCAGAAGCTGCAATTGGTGCCACTGTTGATTGCTTTCAGTTAAGCCAGCTTGAACTGGAGGTTGTCCTGTCAGTGAAAAATTCTGGATGAAGCCTGAACAGAAAATAAACACGGTAAAATATTTGGATGTTTTATCACAATCCTTCCCTAAAAGCATGAAGATTAGCTAAGAGAAGAGGGGTGCGTGTTCTGGTTTCACTTGTGCTATAATAAAACACCCCGAGGACAAGCAGCACAGGGAAGGGAGGACCTTGCCTGTCTCACAGTTCCGGGTTACAGTGCATCACTGTAAGAAAGGCACACCTACAGGATCTTGAGACATCTGGTCACCCCACAGTCACAGCCAGGGAAGAGCAGGAGAGAAAGTTCGGCAGTTAGGAACCATGGCTGCTCTTGCCAGTACCAGCATTGCAGCTAACAACTGTAACTCCAGTCCCAGGGGATCAGATGCCCCCTTCTGGCCTCCTCAGGCACCGCAATCACACATGACACACAGATATACATACAGCCAAAGCACTCAAATACATACTACTTTTGAAATTAATTTTAAAGAGGAGTAAAGAGAAATGAATGCACCCATACTGTCTACTTGCTCATCTAGTTTTAGTTCAGGGCTTCCTCCAGGGAGCGGTGCTGTCCACTGTGGGCTGAAGACGGTTAAGACAGCCCACCACATATGCACACCCACAGACAGACCTGACCCAGATCGTCTCCTGAACTGACACTCTTTTTTCCAGGTGATTTTAGGTTAAGACAAACCATCACATTTACCCAGGCCTCCACTCCCACTCATAAACATTCCTGGCCTGAAATCCCACTTCATTCAAACAGTGTTTAAGTTCTGAAAGCAAAACCTTTTTGTGGACACACAAATTGAGCATGTTCATATGAAAGAATGAGAAGGGGGCACATTCATAAAAAAGTCTAGAATTACTACTAATAAAATATGGATGAAAACATTGTTGTGTGACCTTAAGGGTGCTGCAGTGCCACACATGCCTTCGTGGTGAATGGTAGCTCTCTAATTGGACTTAAGACCCATTCAATAAGAGGGATACTATGCCTGGTACTGGAAACACAGGCAACAGCCTGGGACTAGTAAGGCCATGGAATGTGGAGGACTTTACTGAACTAGCATAATCCTTAACTACACTTTAAATATTTGTCCTCACATCCACAGATAAGTGTAGTCCTCAGCCCTCATCAAGGAAACTTCCCTATTCAACAGACAGACGCCATTACATAAAACCTCAACGGATTAAAACTCAGAGTTGTGGAGTCTAATCCTGACTACACATACAATACAGTTCTTGGGCTTAAGGCTCAGGGATCATTGGGGAAGAAGGGGCAGAAAGGTCATAAAAGCCAGAGGAAAAAGAAGTTTGCTATGAATTTGTGTCTCCTAGGAATGTCAGAAACCATACCCATAAAGTCTCACCAACATGACTTCCTAAATATGAGATGGACAAGAACATCAATCAGCATTCTACTGTGGATGGGGGGGGGGTGAATGTTCACAAAGCCGCTGCCCTACAGAAAGAACTACCAAGAAATGTAGGAATGGGAGAAGTAGCCTTCTCCGGGGAAGAGTTATCCACTGGTTATCCAGTACCTAATGGTCAACCCTAAAAACATAGACATACAGGCAACGTTATTGTCTTAGTCATTGTTCTATTGCTATGAAGAGACTATGACCAAGGCAACTCTTATAATGAAAAACATTTTATTGTGGGCTCATTTATGATTTCAGAGGGTCTGTCCATTATCATCATGGGAGGGAAGCATGGTGCTTGAGTAGTGGCTGAGAGGTTTACACTTCTGATTGACAGGTAACTGGCACAGAGGGAGAGAGAGAGAGAGAGAGAGAAAGAGAGAGAGAGAGAGAGAGAGAGAGAGAGAGAGAGAGACTGACCAAGCATGGGCTTTTTGGTCCCAGTGACACACTTCCTCCAACAAGATCACACTTCATAATCCTTCCCAAATAGTTTATCAACTGGGAACTAAACATGCAAATATATGAGCCTATGGGGGACACACATACTAAGCACATTGTTTTTATGTATTTAGGAACACACTCATGTATTTGGGAATATGTATGTGTTTATATATGTAACAATAATTAATATTAAAAGAGACCATGAATTTGGAAGAGACCCAGCAAGGGTTTATGAGAAGATTAGGAGGGAGGAAAGGGAAGGAGAAATGATGTGGTTATATTGTGATCTCAAAAGATAAAAGACTAATAGTTAAAAAAAATTTATGGTAGGTGAGTATGGTGGTGCGTGCCTATAAATCCAGGAGATGGAAGAGTGAGACTCAGAAGCTTATGGCCATCCTCGGTTACATGGTGAGTAAGAGGCCAACCTGGGCTACATGGAATCCTGTATCTAAACAACATAAAACTCAATGGAAATGCAAGTCATAAAAACAAATGCTACATGGAATCATCTTATTTATAGTGCTTATTTATGAAATTTATTTATGTATTAACGATCAGAAGAATCCAGTCTAAGTAACAGAAGTTAGAAACCACTGCTTGGGCATGTGTGCTCTTTGTGTCTGCATAACTGCATGTGTGAAGGATCACCCAAAAGGAGACACAGTTGAACATCCAGGAGTATGGAAGATGTCATTTTCAAGTGTTCAGGCAAAGTGCAGATGTTTTACTGTGGTTATCTATAACATAAATGTTTATCTCTGTGAAATAATTACCAAAGTTACAACCCGCACATTTTATTAGATGTAAATTGCACCTGGATTAACCATTTATTACTTTGGACGGAACAGACTCCTTACTCTAATTAGCTCCTCCAAACAAGGAACTGCTAAGAGGGATTTGAAAGCAGCCTGGGGAACATGGGAGAGATGCATTGGTGGACCAGAAAGAGGGGTTTGAATATCTCTAGGACCCTCACCCACCCGTGAATGTTGTTCTCCCCAAACCTGCACTTCTTTCCTTCCTTCTCTGCTGCTCCCTCCATTTCTGTTCCAGCCACTGAGACAGAAGAAGGAATTTCAGAAAAAGGGTGACGAGGATGGACAGATGCGCACTGGCTATCCTACTGCAGGACACAACTTTAATTTCCAGTACCTACATGGAGGCTCCCAACTCCCTCTAACTCTAGTCCCAGGCGATCTGATGCTCTCTTCTGGCCTCCTCAGGCATGCACGTGGTATGCAGACTTACAGGCAGGCACACAATATATAGACATATAACACTTATATACAGACACATAAAATAAAAAATAAAGTGAAAGAAAGAAAAGAGTTGAAAGTTAGAGAGTCCCGTAAACACTCGTTCTCCACTTAAAACTGAAATTTTAGGGACCTAAATCTACTGCCAAACAGAAGACATGAAGCTGATCAAACTGAAGGCTTCAGGAGTCCACGCTTTGGGAATTGGCAGTGCGGTCTGTGGCGTAGCTAGTGCTTTCTGCCTCTGTCCACATCGTCTGCTGCAGAAGTGCTGGTATTTCACTCACTAGTCCAAGCGGGTCTGACAGTTTCCTTCAGCCTAAAGGAGATGGAATCACTGACGTCTGCAAGTGTGGAGAACTGGCCTTTCTTCTGTCTGGGTCTCCATCGTTCACAGTGGCGTCTGCAGTGAGGGCAACACACCCATGACTTAAGGTGTGGCATCTGCTGTGAGTGGCACCAAGAACTTAAGGTGTGTGGAGGACAGCAAGACGCCATCATAGCAGACCTTTATTTTATGTCTCTTCTGCAAACGTTAACACTTACGAAGATTGGTGTCTTTAGATCACCAAAAGGAAAAGTACAGTAACCTTCGATGGGAAGAAAAGAATGGGGACGTCATGATTAGGTAAAGCACTCAGGAGAGCTAGAGAGACGGCAGTTCAGCTGTTCAGGGCGCTTGCTGCTCTTGCAGAGGACCCAGCACCTACATGATGCTGTAATCCCAGCTCAGGGGCTCCAATGCCCTCTTCTGACTTCTGAAGATACCAGCTAACCACATGGTGATCATGCAAACATGCAGGCCAATAATAATAATACACATAAAAATTTCAACATTGAACTGTTTCTAATTGGGGGCTGGAGAGATGGCCTTAGGGAGAAAGCACTTGGTATGCGAGCGTGAGTGCCCGGGTTCAAATCCCCAAACTCACAGAATATTGTCGCCTCAGTGCTCTCACTGGGAGGCACAAATGGGGTTCCACAGATGCTCAGAGACCAGCTAGCCTGGAGTCCACAGCGGTGGACAGCAAAGGGACGCATCTCAAACAAGGTATGGAAGGTGAGGCCTTACACTGAAGTGGTCTGTCCTCTTACCTCGAAATACTGTGTATGGTAGCACCGCCCCCGACAAACACACCACACACACCACACCACATACACCACACCACACACACCACACCACACATACCACACACTGCACCACACCATGCCACATACACCACACATACCATACCACACACACCACCACACCGCACACTACACTACACACAACACATACACAGCACACACACACCACACCACACATACCACACACAACACACAACACACCATACACACACCACATCATACCCACCACACCCACCACACCCACCACACCACACACAGCACACACACCACACCACACACACCACACCACACACCACACACACCACACACACACACACACACACGCCATACCACACCACACTACACCACACACGCCACATACCACACACACACAACACACACTGCACACACCACACCACACATACCACACCACACCACATACCACATATAAAAATTCACACTTCTCAGTAGAAGGTAGCGGCTTCAGCCATTGTCATAACTCACTTTAGCAATTATCTTCCTACTCCCTCTCGTCTAACAGAAGGTCTGATACACAGTGCTTTACAAGGATGTGCTAAATTAGCTGTTACAAATGTGTGAAAGTCAGAGATTTTCACCAGTTATCTTGAAAGATGTTTGTAATCCACTATGACATCATCTCCTGCTTGAAAACCAGGGCTCTTCAAGAAGTGTATAAAACATGGAAATAAAATAAAAGTTTCTGTTTTTCTAATATAAAAAAATATGTCTGTGATTTTCCAGAAGAGAAATCTGAAAGGCCTCAGTGGTTCAGCTTGAGGAAGGGCTTTATCTTTCACTCAGGGTAAGTGAGACAGCAGCTGGCTGGAACGGGACTCATCAATGGCCTGGACCTCTGGTGAATCATGAGCCACGCTGATCAGTTAAGCATGCTTCAGTATCTTACATGGTACTAAGCCTGCATCTCAGCCCGCTACAGTATCTTACATGGTACTAAGCCTGCATCTCAGCCCTCTACAGTATCTTACATGGTACTAAGCCTGCATCTCAGCCCGCTACAGTATCTTACATGGTACTAAGCCTGCATCTCAGCCCGCTACAGTATCTTACATGGTACTAAGCCTGCATCTCAGCCCTCTACAGTATCTTACATGGTACTAAGCCTGTGTCTCAGCCCACTACAGTATTTTACATGGTACTAAGTCTGTCTCAGCTCGCTACAGTGTCTTACATGGGACTATTGAAGGTTGGCAATATTGTTGGGCAGAACTGGTGCAGAAAATGGATATAGAACACCAATATACATACTTCTCTAAACTATGGGTGCCATAGCAACAAGATCAACACAACAAAGTTTTGTGTCAAAACTGAGAACCTCAAGTTATAAAAGCTGGGAAGCAGAATGTCTCAAATTTCAATTCTTTATATGCGTTTATATAAGAAGTCATCTTGAGAATTGAACAGAAGTCAAATCTTCATAAAACTCAGGGAATTTTCCACTTGTGGTATCATTTCAGCACTAAAAAAAATGTGAATTAAGTTGTTTTTAGAATTTAGATTTTTCTCTCGGCCTTATACATTCATGGGAAGCCATCATTAGCCTTCCAAGATTCTCAGCAAGACTTCGATTCCAGAATGTGAAGAACCACTCTTATCCCACATTTAATTTACAGGCTAAATATGTTACAGCCTCTGTGGATATTAGTCCTACTTCTGTCAGAGGCAAGAAGTGTTGGGTCAGTCCACTATCCTTGAACAGGTGATGAAGTCCACATGCAGGTCAGCCCCTCCCCTCCTCCTGCACTTTTCCAATTGTTTAGCATACGGAGATCACTGAGTAAAGGAATAACCAAAAAATGTATATGCTTCAGGGGCAGATGCAAACTAGCAACCACATGAGACTTGGGGGAAATCTCCACTCCTTTGTGCTTAAGTTCCTTTGCTAATGTTTATATTATATGCACAGAAACAATAGTAGGAAGAGGTGCCTCCAAAAAAAGTCAGTCTTCTTCAGGAATGTGGCCCCTGACAGTTTATCCCTGCTCCAGCAGGTGGCACATACTGGTAGCGCTAGGTGGCCTTGCTGAGTTTAAAAAAGGGCAGGAAGTTAAGAGAGAAGCATGGCAGGGAGGGAGTTGGAAATGAGGGAATGGGAAGTAAGTATGCTCTAAACCCATTCCATGAATGCATGGAGTTCTTAAGCAAACACTCTGCCCAGCCTGTGAGACTTAGCATAAGGAAGACCAGGTTCTCGCTGATGCGGAAGTCCTCATATTCAGCTGTGTCTCAGGCACTGTCTTCATCTCTCACAGTGAGGGTAAACTACCTGAGATGTCATGGGACAGATTCCCTAGCACCCACCAGGCAGCACGCTGTATCTACTTACAACACACTTCTTAATAAAGTAGAAAATCCAGAGTCCAAGATTGGGGATGTAGAAACAGGTCTACTTGAAGAAGAGTCACTTTTTCGTGTGTGCAAGTTTATGCTGCTTCTGGTGGTATTGAGAACATAACAACTCTGTCCTTTCAAAGAACGAGGGGACACAAGGGGCCTGGAACAGGAGGAATTCAAGGATACAAGGTGTAGTTGTTCAACATGGAAATAGACAACTGTCCACTCCTATAGGTGACCGCATCTAGCCAAGAGAGAAAGGCAGCTTGGTTTTCCCTGCATGGCCCAGCCTCTTTTGAAGCTACTTGGTAGCTCTTCCTCCTCCACCTCACAGTCCCGTTGCTCTTCTCCTCAGTCAACACCTTCAGACTCTGCCATTGCAGGAACCTTAGCGCATAAAATGACGTCTGTAGAACCTGCTTTCTGTATCTACATTGTTGCTCCCTGGTGTAGGAGGGTCTTCTGTTTGTGTGTTGCTTTCATTGGTTGAATAAAGAGACCGCCTTGGCCTTTTGATAGGGCAGCCCTCAGGTAGGCGGAGAAGACAGAACAGAATTCTGGGAGGAAGAAGGGAGTGAGAGTGGAGTCGCCAGAGTTAGACATGCTGAATCTTTCTTGGTAAGCCCCGACCTCGTGGTAAACACAGATTAATAGGAATGGGTTAATCAAGATGTGAGAGTTAGACAATAAGAGGCTAGAGCTAATGGGCCAGGCAGCAATCTAATTAATACAATTCCTGTATGGTTAAGCTAGTCAGGCGGCCGGGAGCTGGGCTGCACCAGAAACGCAGCCCGCGCACCTATTACAACAGCTCCCCAAATAATTTCAGTCAAAACCTCTCATCTCAAAGTATTTCTAAGCATCAACTTTGAAGACAGGGTCTCCAGTACAATTCTGATTGCTTTTGTGTATGTACTTGAGGTACTCCTTACCTGAATTGTCGCCATACTCTCAAGCAAAGTCACATCCATCTATCCCCCAAGAATGTGCCCTGCAGAGAGTGCTGAGGAAAACCAGGGGACAGGTAGTGAAAATCAGCAGCTTCTTTAAAAAACCACTCAAGTGCTGCCAGCCAGTCAGCTTCACAGACCAAAGCAATTAATTGAAACTTAAATGGAGACCTGAGAATCTGTGGCATGGCATAAACTAGAGCCACAGCGAAGATTTCTTTTGTATTAAGAAGTTGACACACAATCACCACCCCACATACACAATGCACTCTCTCTCCCCTCTCCTTCCTTCCCTCTCTTGTTCTCGCTCTCAAGTGTGTGCACATGTGTGTGTGCTCGCACACATGAGTGCATGTGCACATGCACTCACACAAGCATACACACACAGAGCTTCTGAAACAGTGGATAGTTACCTTACAAAGAAATAAGAGTACTGAGCCAGCCAACAGAGGCAATGAGGCACCAGGGTGTGGAGGAATGGGATTTGAACAATTAGGACTGGGGAAAGGATGTTATAGATTTAAAACCAGCCTGTCTCCTTCCTCCGGAGCACTTTAAAGTTTATCAGCAAAACTATCTCTGCCTGCTCTTTCACATAGCAATTACAGCAATTTCTTAATCCCAGGAGGATGCTGGTATTTTCAAAGGCAATAAAACCGGTTCTAGAATTATGTTATAGGCTTGCAGAACACCTTTTTCTAAGCCTTCCTAACAATGCCATCTTGAGAATTTCCTACTTCGGAGATAGTATCATATCCCACATATGTGACATAATTAAAGAGGCATGGATTTTAAATACAATTGGTTTCTGTTGGAGACAAAATAGAAAGTGTGTTACGTATAGATCAAAAGGTAGCCACAGACGTAGGCTTGTTCCAGTTCTTTCTGTTGGTATTAAAGCCATAAAGTTCTGAGGGGGTGGGGAAGAAATATGATCTTGCATCTGAGTAGGGACAAATAAATCTGGTGATTTCTCTAGCAAGGGGGTGAGGAGACAACTCAGAAACCTGTTTCGTGGGATCATGGTGAGATAGATCAGGGCAATTTAATTGGTACCAAGATAGGAACGGTTGCACAAAATTATCCCCCTGGGGTTGGTTTGC
This sequence comes from Ondatra zibethicus, assembly GCA_004026605.1. Taxonomy (NCBI): domain Eukaryota; kingdom Metazoa; phylum Chordata; class Mammalia; order Rodentia; family Cricetidae; genus Ondatra; species Ondatra zibethicus. Next base: position 45,557 of record PVIU01009322.1, read on the forward strand.
TGCTGCGATATTGCAGATTTATACCTAGTTTAGTAGAACTTCCTGAAAAGACCTATTTCTACCCTGAACACAAAACCTAAAAGGAACGCACAGTGAGGAAACTTCATACACAATTGCTGTTTGAGTCTGAAAAACTGCAGATGAGGAAGCAGCACTTGCTAATTGGATGCAAATTCTGCAAACTCCTCATGTTAGGATCCCATTTCAGTCAGCTACCAAAATGCATGACTGCCTAAAAAGAAAAGAGGAGGGAGGTTGTAAAGGCTTTGTGCACTCTTGGGGAGTCCATACTTCTGTGAAGGTGAGCTGAGTCTGTCTGCCAGGCAGAGGTCAGCAGAGACTGGGGAGGGCTGTGGAAGGAAGGAGTCCTGCTCACTACTACAGGCTCTGCCAATCACGTTTCTGTTCCTTCCAAGGACATCATCCATGGTGGATGCCAGCAGTAAGCAGTAAGGTGATAGAAAAGGGGTTGCCAAGCATGACCAATGTCCCTGCTCTTTAATTGTCCCAAAACAAAACATGTCACTATACCAGCATGAGAAACTTTGCAAGAGAACCCTTAAAATGTGTCACGAAGGAAAACATTTTCATGAAGTATTATTTACAAGGAAATTGCAGAAACTTTTTAATCAGGTCCATCACATGGGTTACCTGTGCACATCACATGTGTTACCTGGCAGAGTTTCTCCACACGGGGAAATAATTGCTTGCCATTCCGCATCTCGTCTCTCCCTCAACAGTTTGCTGAGGTATGGGATTATGCTCTTACCTATAAAAGGTAGGGAAGAAGTCAGAGAAGTCAGTTGGCTTGTCCAGGCCAGCATGGAAAAGGGTTGCAGCTAGGTCCAAGGCTTCCCAAGACCAGGATCTCAGTAAAAGGTGATCTAAGTAGCACTTTTCAAATATCTATGTCCCTATGATGAAGGGCATTTCTTAACATTTATGCTTTTGTAATGATGCCTTTAAAAAGAATCAGGAAAAAATGAAATAAAATATCGATAATATATCCCATAGGGATTCAAGAGACATTAGGATCGAACTTGAAAGATGAACTTATCCCTTATCCCTTGTATTTGTCATAAAAGCAGAAGCTTGTGGGGTAGGGCGATCGCTCAGAGAGTGAGAGCATTTGCTGTGTGCCTGAGTGGGGATCCCTTGTGCCCATGTAAAGCAGAAACAGTTGCAAGTACCAGCATTAGGGGACATAAAGCTCCCAGGAGCTCACTGGCCAACCAGAAAAGAGAAAGCTGCAAGTTCATTGAGAGACCTCATTAAAAAAAAATCCTAAGAGAGGGTTATGATCTAGACTAACCATAATTATCATCTTTATGCATGAAATTATTTAAAGGCATATACATACTGATTTGCTATCTGCATATCTCCATGGGCTTTGCGTCTTAGTTTTAGCTGGGTGTTTATCTTCTTAATGCTCTTATTGTTGAGTTTTAGTCATTTAGCATCTAACTGTCCCTTATCATGTGTGTCTTCAGCAAGTGTTTTCTTTGCATTTACAGCTTCTCTTTTCATTTTCTTGAAAACTATACATTTTAATTTTAACAAATTACTTATTTTCTTTGTTATTGATCTTATCTTTGGTGTCAGATCAATAAAGCAAGGTCATCTAGATTTCCACCTGAATTACATCTTAGCATTTTAATATTTAGGTCTATGATATGTTGATATCATATCACAAATATTATAAGCTAATACTTGTGAAAAGAATAAGTGTATGTCTAGATTTTTATTGTTATATTTACATATAGATATCAACTCATTCTGGCATTATTTGTTGAAAAGGTGATTGTTTCTCTTTTGTATTTTTGTTGTCATTTTTAATTTTAATTAAAATAGGATTGCATCATTCCCTCCTTCCCTTCAACAACCCCCTTTCAAATTCATAGCCTCTTTTCTTTCATAAATGTATTTATTTTACATATCAAATAAGTCTCCCCTCCCTCCTTTCCCCATTTCCTTCCCCATTTTTCATATAAATACACACACACACACACACCATTCACTGGCTCTGTTTAGTGTTTCTCATGTGTATATTACTTCAGGGTTTACTACTCTGTACTGGGTAACTAATTAGTGAGCTCACCCCCAGGAAAGACTAATTGTATGTCTCTCGACAGCCATTGATTGCCTGTAGTTCTTTTACCCAGGGACGAGGCCCCGGGAGATATCCCCAACTATGTTGGCATGCCTATTGATATTTTCACTGATCAGATTTTGTTTAGGTGTCTGTATTGTTGAAATATCATGGATGTAATTTCTCTGGCATTTCTAGGACACACAATCTCACAGCAGACTTCCTGGTCCTCTGACTTCTACATCTTTCTGCCCAAGACGATCCCTCAGCCATAGGCGCACAAGTAGTGCTTCAGATGTACCAGGTTGTTGTTGGTTGTTTTTTATTCTTTGAGCTTTTGGTCTTTCAGGGGGCCCGCTACTCAGCTCCCAAATCAATCACACACACACACACATTATTATTACTTGTAAATAAACTTATTATTACTTGTAAATGCCCGGCCTTAGCTTGGCTTGTTTCTAGCTAGTTTTCTTAACTTAAATTATCCCATCTATCCTTTGCCTCTGGGCTTGTATCTTGCTCTATTTCTGTATAACTTTATTTGCGTCTTTCTCTGTGACTTGCTGTGTAGCTCAGTGGCTGGTGGCTGATGTCCTCTTCTTGCTCTATCTTGCTCTTTCCTCTTCCCTCCCAGATTTCTCCTCCTATTTATTATCTCTGTCTATCAGCCCCACCTATCCTTTCTTCTGCCTTGCTATTGGCTGGTCAGCTCTTTATTAGACATCTTGTGTTTTAGACAGGCACAGTAACAGCTTCACAGAGTTAAACAAATGCAACATAAAAGAATGCAACACATCTTTGCAGCCTTAACACATAATGTACAAACAAATGTAACGTATCTTAAAATAATAATCTACAGAACTAGGTGCATCTGGGAACTCCACGCTCAGCTGACCTCTACATATTTTCCTTGATTCTGTGGAATGATCTCCATCTTTGCTGAGGTGTGTGAGCTACACTTACATGTATGTAAGGATACATTTTGGAATGAATTTAGGAATGACGCTGGTCTAGCAGAGTGGTGATAGCATGTAGGTTCTCCTCTCAGACCCATGACCACACTAACTACCTCGTTAGCCCTGGTATATTTTCTCTAGAATACACGCTTAGCCATAATGAACACAGAGACTATTAAGGGGAATCAGAGAGCCGTCTCAGGGTATGTCTCTATGGCTGCTCCTTGCCAGCCCCTTACTGCTCTTCGTCCTCTTACACCCTTGATCCCATCCCACCTCGCTGTGCACCCTCGCGGTTTGCTGGCCTGGAAGGAAGGTTCCTCCTTGCTCATAGCTCCACTCCTTGTATATCTGAAACAAATTGAACTTCCTCTGCTCGTCTTTAACAAAAAGTACCGTTTTAAAAATCTACTTTGCAGGAACTTTTTTCCCCATCTTTATCTGTGGAAGAGTCCCTGTTCTCTCCATTATTGAGGACTTAGAACACTGATCCTCCATAATACATAGTTTAGTTCAGTATCAAGGATGATACAAAGGGGGGGGCAAAATATGTGTGTCCAGTTCACATCCATGAACTAAAACCAGCTTCCTATCTGCTGCTCTCTCTCTCTCTCTCTCTCTCTCTCTCTCTCTCTCTCTCTCTCTCTCTCTCTCTCTCTCTCTCTCTCTCTCTCTCTCTCTCTCCATTTGTTATTAGAGTGCATAGGCACAAGCATTCCCTAGCACATGTAAAGGTCAGAGGGTAGCTTTCAGAAGTTGGTGCTCTTCTTCCACTATGGCTTCTAGGAAGTGAATTCAGATTATCAGACTCGATGGTAAGGGCCTTCATCCACAGAGCCATCTTAGAAGTCTGTTTTTGTTTTTTTGTTTTTTAAAAAAATGTTTATATGGCACCTGTGGTAGTTTGAATGGAAATGACCCTTATAGGTTCACATATCTCAGTGTTTGATTCCCTGTTGGTGGACTGTTTAGGAAGAATTGGAATGTGTGGTCTTCTTGGAGGAGTTACATCACTGGGAGCAGGCCCTGAGGTCTCAAAACCCCATGTCAAGCCCAGTCTCTCTCTCTCTCTCTCTCTCTCTCTCTCTCTCTCTCTCTCTCTCTCTTTCTCTCTCTCTCTCTTCCTTCATCTTGAGGGCAAGCTATAAGTTCTTAGCTACTGCTCCAATGCCATGTTTCCTGCCGTGGTGATAATGGACTAACCTATAAAACCATAAGCCAGCCTTCAATTAAATGCTCTCTTTTATAAGTTGCGTGGTCATGGTGTCTCTTCTCAGCCACAGAACAGTAACGAAGACAACGCCATATATTTCATCTCCTACCATGGTTTGACAAGAAGAGCAAGTGAATGGATAAACGTCAAGCTGTGATTAAGAGACACTGTCCTTTTGTCTGGATCTGAGTCTGCCTATTAGTGAGCTTATAGACAGATTGGAAAATGACAAGCTGAGTGTTTCTGTAGAGAAAAACATACTTTTGTGCAATCCTAGGAGTAGGAGAGAGGCGAATGAGTACCAGTAGCTGCCCTTGCTTTGTTGCTGTTGCTTTTATTTCACAAAACAAGGGAAGCTGGGGAGATGGCTTAGTGGCTAAGAGCACTCTCTGCTCTTTCAGAGGACCCACATTTGGGTCCCATCACCTACATAGTGTAGCTCACAACCACCTGTAACTTGAGCTCCAGGGGATCAAACTCTTCTGAAGGCTCTTGCACTCACATGGACACAATCATCCCTGTGCACACTTGTACGTATAATTAAAATAATATAAATATCTAAAAAAACAGGAGAAAAAAACAGAGAAATGTATTTTGAGCAGGACACTTAGGCGTCAGAGATCTCTAAGTTATGAACCTGTGGGTCTCAGACTTGACTGTAGAGGAAATGCAAATGGTTGTTTTTCTGCCTAAACTGAATTTTCATGTGTTTCAAGATATTGTCAGAAGTGAACCTCTATTGGCCTAAAACAAGAATCAGCAAACTGACCTAAGGGCCAAATTACCTTCAAGTTTTTTAAAATAAACTTTTGCCCATGTGTTTAGATATCACAAGCAGATGACTTTCTAACATAGCAGGAAGGACGGGAGACACTCATGGTTCGGACAGCCTGTGACTGTCAACCATGACTTCATCCAGTTCTTCATCAAGAAGGACTGCACATACATCTTCTAAGGTGAAGAGAAGGAGCCATTCCCACTGCCAATGAATAGAGCAATGACCACCAGTGAGACATAAAGGAGAGACTATTGTAGGACTTTGGGGAAGGGTTTTCCGTCTTAAAAAGGAACACCCTATTTTGTTATCCCGCCCACTGCCCCCCACCTCCACCCCGTGAGTACTGTATCTTGAGGCAAAGATAGCAGAAAATGTGGGAAGGGCCTGGTTGGTGTCTGGGCCATTAAATCATCCTACTTGGGAGTTGGCTCTTCCTCAAAACTTTCTGTTTTGTGAGATAATAAATGTTCCTTGTTGAAATGATCAATTTGAGTTTCTCTTGCAAGTAGCTGAAGGTCTCCTAACGGAAGCCCCACCCTGCCTTCACCTGTAAGCCCTGCAGAAGATCTAGACATTACCTCAATCTTCTCCTTCTGTCCAGAGAGCTACTGCTACCTCACTTACGTGTTACTGTCTATGGAAGACGACCCCAAAATGCACTGAACCACGTCTGTTGCAATTTCTATCTCTGCCTTCATCTTCCATTTTCTGGAGACTTCTAGAACATCTGTGTCACTGAGGAATGGAGGAATTTGGTCTAGATTCCTTAAAATGTCTCTAAGATGCTTTTTTAAAAACGAGGATTTAAAAAGAAAGGGGTTTGAGTTTAAATGTAGACATCAAATATATCAGCTCTTATAGTTTCTATAATCTTTTAATACAGTTATGGATTTCATTTATATATTTTAAATATTTTATTCTTCTCTGCAGGTGATAACATTAAATTGTGATGGCTTCTAGATGTATGAAGTGATTATTTCATTTTGTCTTACTAATAAATACTTACTGAGTGAAGCATTTTATGTGCTATCCCAAAGTAGTGACTTAAATTGAATTTAGTAAACCCAGTAACTTAAACTCCTTTGATTTGCCATCTAATCTACATAAATCAAGGTTCCTCTGAGAACTAATTGGAGAACTGTTTTCCCATTTGAAGTTGAAACAGGTAATTTTGCAATGCAACCCCCATTTCATAATAAAATTCTCGCTGGCAAATCCTGTTCCAGTATGTAATTGTGATAGTCCTGAAGGTGCTTTTAATTTTGTTAGGGGAAAATTGTCCATGCTACTGGAAGCAAAAACCATAAAATAAAGTAGAATTCCCAATGCACACAGAAAAACTTGGGTCTTATTGTTTATGTATATTTTGTCTGTTTAATCTTTTACAAAGTTTTTTTTTTTGCTTCTTGGGGGAAAAAGACAAAGTGACATACTTTTAAGAGATTTTTGAAGCAGGTGGTAAATGCAAGGTAATGAGCATTTTTAGAAATGTGTTATTATATTGTTACATGAAAACGTTCTTTTTAAAAATCATTTCACTTGAATACTAATTTTCTCCATTCCACAGTCTGATTTTAGCAGTAGAAGAATAGAAATTACAATATCATATTCTTACTCTCCCCCTGAGATTAAACATGCAAATTCTACACAATAATAACACCAATGTATTATGTTGTTATTACCATTATCTTGCGGGAAATTAAAAAAGGGGAAAACTATCCGAAGCAACCCAGTTCATAAGAGCATTATAAAGAGAGCTATAATAGTGGTCTGTTTGACCAGACGACCACCCTACAATAGCTACTCAAGCTGCTAAGAAAAAAGTTATAGGTAAAAATTTAGGGCATTGATCATCATCAACAACAATTTCTTAGACATGTCTATAAAATGTTGGAAAAGTGAGCCTCAAGGATAATTTATAACCAATTCTCCACCTAATCCTCTTGTCTAATTAAATATAACCATTCAGTATCATCATGTCTCGGACTAGAAAGATGCTCAGTGGTTAAGAGTATGTACCAGTTGCATATGAGTTAGAATGGGCTCCCAGCACCTAGCACACAGTGGCTTGTAACTCCAGTCTTGGGGTATTTGGTGCCCTCTTCTGGCCTTCATGAACATTGCACTCACATGCACACACACACACACACACACACACCACATGCATACCACACTACACATATATGCACACAAACACATTCACACACACAAATACATATGTACACACTTTTTTTTAAAAGAAGAGATAGGATCCCTTTATCCAAAGCATGTAGATTAAATTTCATTTAATCAAGAAATAAATTTCCCAATTGAGTCTGAGCTCAATCTTAGCAGTAATTCCAGACATGCATAATTAAAATGATAGGTGGGGATATTTTCAGGATGGAAAATTAAAAATAAACCAAACTCTCATTCTCTCTCTCAGCATTTTTGGGCTTTTAAATCCTAAGAACCATTCACCTATCTCTTTGACTTTCTAATAATTTTAACTATTTAGTTCTTATTTACATGGTGTCTAAATTGCTTTTCCTATATCAACTTTTATATGCCTCAGCTTTTGCTTGCTTTAAAAATAATCTGTAGTATGTGTGCATGGTGTATGTACATGTATATGCAGAGGGTCCACATGTTTGGGGGCACATACATGTGTATAGAGGCCTGAGGTTGAAGCCAGGTATCTCAAGATTGCTCTCTTTTCATTTATTGTGTCAGAACCTCTCCCTGAACCCACAGCTGGATCTCCTGGCTAGTCTGTGCAGACAGTTGGCTCTGGGATTCCCTTGTCTACCCCTCGAGCACTGGGATTGCCAATGGGCTCTCATGTGTGCTCAGTTTTTACTGGATTCTGGGGAACAGAGAACTCTGGTTTTCAGGCTTACACAACAAGCAATTTACCCACCTCGCCATCTCCCCAACCCACCCCAACTCACAGTTTTTATATATGCCTGCCTTGTTTACCCTTCATGGGACACCTAAAGGGATTGCTGTACCATACAAACCGAATGTGTCACAAGCAAGTATTGCCTGGTTTTTCTCATTGATTTTATGAGTATGATCAAAACAGCCCTTGAGATCAACAAAACCTGAATCATTTGATGTAGGTCTTTGTTCAATCTGGACTCAAGTCACTTCCATTTTTCTCTAGATTTTTCCATAAGAGTGACATTCTCTTAAAATTCCCCAAATCTATCGAAACTATTTGTGTATGCATATTTCTATGCTCTTATAAACATTCTATTTTCCTGTAATGTTCTGAATGTTTCCCCACCACAGGTCAATGGTTAAACTATGACTGACTTCTACTCCATCTTTCAGGTGTGTGTGTGTGTGTGTGTGTGTGTAGGGTCTCACATAGTCCAGGTTGGACTCTAACTTGCTATGTAGCCCAGGATGACATTTATTTAGGTCCCAATCCCCGTACCTCTGCCTTCTAAGTACTGGGGTTATGGGTCTGTGTCAGTACACCTGCCCTCAGTCTGTGTCAGTACACCTATCTTCAGTTAGAAAGTCAATTACTCAATTTAATTTCTTGGGCAGGGTATTTAATATGGCACCATTCTTAGTTTTAAGGTGCAAATGTAGTGTATCCAGTTTAAAAACAAATGGTATTTGATATGGGATTCCCCTCTGTATGCTGTGAATACCATTAGTTAATAAAGAAACAGTCTTAGGCCTGTGATAGGATAGAGTAGAGCTAGGGGCGGAAAACTAAACAGAATGCTGGGCAAAAGGAGACGGAGTAAGGAGAAGCCACATAGCCCCACCGGAGACAGACACCAGAACTTTATCGGGTAAGCCCCTACCACATGGTGATACACAGCTTAATGGAAACGGATTCAATAAAGATGTAAGAGTTAGCCAATAAGAAGCTAGAGCTAATGGGCCAAGCAGTGATTTAATATACAGTTTCTGTGTGGTTATTTCGGGAGTCTAGGTGGCCAGGAAACAAACAAGCGGCCTCCTATTACAGGTATTCATTTAATTTACCCTGGAAATGAAATATTGACATTATTTTGTTGTTTCTTCCTTGATAAAATATTACTGCTAAATACATATAACTTTGTCAAATAAAAAACTGCTACCATGAGGACATTTTAGGAAAATATCTTAGTTCTTTAAACATCATTTTGTGGAGAGTTGCATATGCACAAAAATGTATAAATCTGAAGTTCTGAGTTCAATAAAATTCCACAATATGAATACCTCTATAATCAACATCTTCTGTCCCATTCAATAATACCACATGTGACTATTTAAAATTTAAATTAATTAAAATTAAATACAATGAAATACTGAATTCACTTTAATTTCCAGACAAGTTGGAATAAAAGGGACCAGATTTATTCTTACAACTAGAATAATTGAAAAACTAGAGAACTATTCTAAATAAATGTTTTTCAAAACATTAATTTCAAGCTTTTCTTGCTGAATACTGAGGAGTGAAAATAATATCATGAGCTTGATCATTATCTCAGCCTGCTGCTTGAAGGCCCCAGGAATCAGGACAGCCAAGGAGAAGCCAAGGCAGGCCAACTGGGTCCCTTAGTTGAAGAGAGATTACAATTTTTACAGTTTAAAGAAAAGTGGCATTCACAGGGTAGAATGAAGAGAGAGAGGAGCACAGGGAATGTGCTATAGAGCTTCCCTCTTGGAGTATCCAGCTAAATTACCCAAGCATGTATCTGTGAAAATTACTTAAGACTAAAGCCACCTATAAGAGTTAGAGAGAACAGTACCCATTTTGTTTTGTTCCACTGTAACAAACTGCCCTAGACCAGGTGGCGCACAGAGAAAACAGATTCATGTCTCATGGTTCTGGAGCTGAGAGAGCTGCAGACTCAAGCAGCCACTACCTAGCAAAGGCGTCTGTTGGAGACAACAGACAGGCGACTGAGGTTGTGATGGTGAGAAGGATCAAACCCACTTTTTTTTCTTTGTTGATTTTATTGATCTCTACATTTTTCTCTGCCCTCCTCCCTGCCTCCCCCCTCCCTTTAACCCTCTCCTATGTTCCCCATGTTCCCAATTTACTCAGCAGATCTTGTCGTTTTCTACTTCCCATGTAGATTAGATGTATGTATATCTCTCTTAGTGCCCTTATTGTTGTCTAGGTTCTCTGGGATTGTGATTTGTAGGCTGGTTTTCTTTGCTTTATATTTAAAAACTACTTATGACTGAGTACATGTGATAATTGTCTTTCTGGCTCTGGGTTACCTCACTCAATATGATGTTTTCTAGCACAATCCATTTGCCTGAAAAATTCAAGATGTCGTTATTTTTTTCTGGTGTGTAGTACTCCATTGTGTAAATGTACCACATTTTCCTTATCCATTCTTTAGTTGAGGGGCATTTAGGTTGTTTCCAGGTTCTGGATATGACAAACAATGCTGCTATGAACATAGTTGAGCACATGTCCTTGTGGCACGATTGAGCATCCTTTAGATATATACCCAAAAGTGGTATTGCTAGGTCTTGAGGAAGGTTGTTTCCTAATTTTCTGAGAAATCACCGTACTGACATCCAAAGGGGCTGTACCAGCTTGCACTCCCACCAGCAATACAGAAGTGTTTCCTTTACCCCACAACCTCTCCAGCATAGGTTGTCATCAGTGTTTTTGATTGGCACAGGAGACCATTTCCTAAATATAACCCTAGTATCGCAGACACTGAGAGAAACAATTAATAAATGGGATCTCTTGAAACTGAAACGCTTCTATAAAGCAAAGGACATGGTCAACAAGACAAAACGGCAGCCTACAGAATGGGAAAAGATCTTCACCAACCCCGTATCAGACAGAGGTCTGATCTCCAAAATATACTAAGAACTCAAGAAACTGGTCCTCAAAAGAACAAATAATCCAATAAAAAAATGGAGTACAGACCTAAACAGAGAACTCTCAACAGAGGAATCTAAAATGGCTGAAAGACACTTAAGGAAATGCTCAACATCCTTAGCCATCAGAGAAATGCAAATCATCAGAGATATAACAAATCTACTCTGACAGTGAGCTGGCATATATTACAATATGGATTCATCGATCCAAAGCTATGCCTCATGACCTAACTTTCCTTAAATTTCCTTCCTTTCAAAAGCATTTCAGTGGGAGTCAAATTACCTACATGTGAAGTTTAGTAGACAAGGTACACTCAGGCCATGACAAGGGTCTAATACTGTTTAACACATAGCCACTTTAGGCACTCAGCAATTCATAAGGCATAGGCCAGGATGCTAAGAAGGACATCGACTTAGTAACAATGAAACATTAGCTCCAACCAGAAATGGGCTGTCACTAAAAGACCAAATGCCAAAGCAAGTCCTCCAGGCAGAAGAAAGGGCGGTCATGTGGAAACCCAGGCCTACTCAGAGAAAAGCAGAATGACATACATCTTGTAACTCTGAAAATTAATATAAAGCCTTTCCTTCTGATCATACGAATTTCTATTTAGGTGGTTAAAGCAAAAAAAAAAAAATCAGCAGTGTATTGTGGCATAATGAACACTGGTAAATGAATGATAGCAAGACAGTTGGGAGAGGAGAAAGGAGAGTTGGTTAATGCACAGCATACAGGAAATGACAGGAAAAGAGAGTACAGTAAGTAAAACCTGAGAGCTGTGAGCTCGGAAGTGTCTGCTGAAGCACCGTGACAGAGTGGTGGCCAGTCACCCAGCCTCAGAGATGCAGGAGCACTGGAAAGGTAAAATCAGCAAAGCTGAAGTAAAGGGAGTGGTGTGGGAGAATTGTCTGTATTCTGTCAATCATGTTTTAAATAAACGCTGATTGGCCATTAGCCAGGCAGGAAGTATAGGTGGGAAAACCAGACAGGAAGTAGAGGTGGGGCAATGAGAACGGGAGTACTCTGGGAAGAAGGAAGTTCTTTGCCAGTCCTGCCCAGACCACCGAAGAAGCAGGATGTGATCTGCCCCACTGAAAAAGGTACTGAGCCACATGGCTAACATAGGTAAGGATAAATGGGTTAATATAAGCTACAAGAGCTAATAAGAAGCCTGAGCTAATGGGCCAATCAGCTTATAATCTTATGTAGACCTGTGTGTGATTTTCTTTGGGACTTGCCGGCTGTGGGAACTGGGCAGGACAGAAACCCCGACCAGCAATCCCTTGTGTTACAGGTGTGGCAAGCAGGAAACCAGGAAAGACAATATTCACACCTGACTATCCGCACATTAAATATGAATAAATAGCCTAAATACTAAAAGGTGGAATTCATAGGATTGGATAAGAAATTATATGCCATATAATAAAATTCCTTTAAGTAGAAAGATACAAATAAGTGAAAAGCCAAATGATATTAAACAAAAGACAGTGGGTGATATGAAAACAAAATAATCTTCAAAAAGAAATAAATCCAAAAGCTCATTTGGAGATTGTAATGACCTTCCTCAACTGTTGATGGAGTGGGGAACCACAGGAGCACACCCAAAGGAAGAGCACAGAAGGCTTGAACAGACTTGAACTTAACCACTTCTGGCAAGATCAAGAACTCTACCCCACACACATCATTTTTAGGAAATACCCACAATATTTCCAAGAGAGATCACATTCAGACTGAGAAAACAAGCCTCACGTTTCACAAATGTCAAGCCATATGTGTGTATTCCCTGCCCAGAATGGATTTACAGGAGGAATGAGTAGCATGGAGAGAATTCTTAAAAATAATGATAAGGATGCTGAAGAGTAGCTCTCTCTGCAGTTGATGGCTTCTGGTGGGAGTGAGGGTGGAGAAGGACTCAGTTTTCTCTAAGAGGCTGTTCACCAAGAGTTTGACCATGCTCCAGTGTGTGTGAGTGTGGGCAACACACATTGGAGTTGTCTTTTGTTTCTTCTCCTCCTCCTTCTTCCATTTTTCTTCTTTCTTCTTCTCCTCCTCCTCCTTCTTCCACTTTTCTTCTTTCTTCTTCTTCTCCTCCCTCTCCCTCTCCTTCTCCCTCTTCCTCTTCCTCCTCCTTCTCTTTCCTTTCCTCCTTCTCCTTTTTGTGAGTGAGGTCTCATGGGCAAGGCAGACTTTTGAGGACTAGGAAGTGAGTGTGATCACGGTGCATATTGTGAAATTCCCAAATAATCAATAAAAATGTTATGTTATGGGAAAAAAGAAAAGTATTGAAAGACTCTTTAAATCTGAGGGAGCCTGTGGTGTACTACTTCTAAGTATCTTGGATGTAATAAAAAAAATTCACAAGTAAATTGTAAATATTCTGAGCTGGGTGACATGAAATTGTGCAGATGCAAGTAAGTGTGGTGTTCCCTGCTGGGGTAGCAACAGCACAAGACACTGGTTTTTAAGAACAGAAGGAATCACCGCCTGAACTTTCACCTTCAGGAAGCATAAAGAGGCGCTCAAACTGAATGTCAACTAATGATAATAATAATAATAATAATAATTTTAAAAGCAGGAAAGGTGGGATTGAAAATTTTAAAGCAGTCAGGAGGGGCTGGAGAGATGGCTCAGTGGTGAAGAGCATGGACTACTCTTACAGAGGACCTGGGTTCAGTTCCCAGCACCACATTGTGGCTCACAACCATCTGTGACTCCAGTTCCAGAGTCCAACCTCTGGGGTACCAGGCACACAAGTGATAGCGTGCAGAAAAACATTCTACACACATGCCACACACACACACACACACATCTAAGAAGAATTTTTCTTTTTTAAATCAAACATGGACTAGTAGAGAAAAGTATTGAAACTGAAAGTGGTTTTCTAAGTTCTTAATAAAATTGAAAGACCAATAGCCAGAATTAGCTGAAAATAAGTGAAGGGGAAATTTTCCAATATTCAGAATAAGGTACTAATAACACCAAAGAGACTAAAGATATCCTAAAATAATAAGTGCAGGTTATAAATTTTATTATAGCAAATTCAACAACTTCAATGAAACCGATAAATTCACAGACAGAAGCAAACTACCAAAGCTTATTTAAGACGAAACAGGTAATATAAATGAAATCTTATTAAATTAAACATACATTCAATTAAATTCAGCTAATTAAATCTTTACTATTAGGACTTTCCACAACATATGTAGAATGAAAAATCTCAGGCTTAGATGCATTGACGGTAAAATACATCGAAATTTAAATATAAATTGTACACAGACACATCCAGAAACATGATGAAAGACTTCCTAACTCATTCATTGAGGCCAGTATCATTCTAATATCAAACCAGACAAGGTAATTGCAAGAAAGATTGTAGATCAATATCCCTAATGCTTATAGATGTAAAGGTTATGAGAGAAGATTTAGGGTTTGAATCCAACAGTGCAGTGAAATGGTGGACACAATGATTAAATGGGGATTATTTCCAGGTTCTCAGGGTTTATTGAACATTTGAAAATCAGTAAGTACCGCATGAACAGATCCAAGGCAAAACAAAACCAACCTAGACAACCATCTTAATAGAGGCAGTAATACAAAGAGGTCTGCCTGCTTTCCCCCCTCCTATTGAACATGTACTTAATGGGTCTAGCCAGCATAATGGGCAATTAAAAAAACTGAAAGCACTGTCTTGGTCTTTATTCTATTGCTGTGTCACCATGGCCATGGAGACTCCTAAAAGAAAGCATTTAATTGGGGATCAGTTACAGTTTCAGAGGTTTAGTCCATTATTATCATGGTCCAGAGCATGATGGCCCACTGGCACACCTGGTACTGGAGAAGGAGCTGAGGGTTCTACATCTGGATCACATGAAGCAAGAAGAGAGAGCCACTGGGCCTGGCTTGGGCTTTTGAAACCCCAAAGTCCACCCCACCGTGGCATATATCCTCAAACAAAGTCACACCTACTCCAACAAGGTCACAGCTCCCAGTCCTTCTCAAGTAGTGCCACTCCCTGACGACCAAGCGTTCAAATAGAGGAGACTATAGGAGCCGTCCTTATTCAAACCACCTCAGGTACCTTCCAGGAACAGAAATGCAGCCTCTGCAGGTGACATCACTGGCTGTATAGGGAAGTCTTAACAACCTAAACATACTTCATAGCATCAAGGTTTCAAGAAAAAAGTCACCGAAATTATGTACACTGGTAATAAAAAACCAAAAATTTAATGATTTTTTTTGGTTGGTTTATTTATTACTGTGATTTTCTGAGATAGTCCTCACTCTATAGCCCAGGCTGGCCTGGACTTGTGACAGTCCTTTTTCAGTCTTCCAGGTGCTAAGAGTATAGAAGTTAAGTCACTGCACTAAATTTAAGCAGTTAATATCCAAAATACTATATTCTTTCCAGTATGATAAAAATATGAAATAATTTTGGATACTTGCAATAATATATCATACACATTATATTGACCTATGTTCTAAAAACGATAAGATTCGTAACTGAGAGAGCATAACATGGGCCTAAAAACTGTACCAGGGCCGGTGAGATGGCTCAGGCAGGGCCAGTGAGATGGCTCAGGCAGGGGTAGGTGAGATGGCTCAGGCAGGGGCGGGTGAGAGGGCTCAGGCAGGGGCGGTGAGATGGCTCAGGCAGCAAAGGGCTTGCTCCATCAGCCTGACTAGAAAGGGATGAGCCTCTGTGATTAAGTCAGGTTTATTAAACAGGTACAAAATAAAAAGACCACTCACGCTACAGAAGAGGGCTGCCATGCTGCTGCTGCTTTGGCTGCTGATCCTCTCGTCCCAAGGGAGAGCAGGAAGGCCATCAAGCAGCTGCTGCCAGTGCACCCCCCACAGTCCAAGAGAAAGCAAGCTTCGCCCCGCCCTGGCCTGTTATTTGGGTTACATACCCCCAGAGAAGACCACGCCCATTGGGCTAAGCTGCCCCAATATCAGATTGAATTCCCACAACATCTGCCTAAATTCAATCCCTAGAAACCAGGGTAGAAGAAAAGGATCAACCCCAAAAGTTATCCTCTGACCTCCACATACGGGACGCCATGGCCTGTGTACACCTGCGCGCACACACACACACATGCATGCACATACACACAAGCACACACATGTGCATATGCAATAAGCACATATGCATATAAGCACATGTGCACACACGTGCATGTGCGTGCACACACACACACATATTGATAATAATAAAGGGTTGCAGCATTAGAGAAGTTTCAGGCCCCTGCAAAGTGTTTCTCTCCCACCCTTGGAAGCTTCCTTTTGGCAACAGATCCTCCTCTGTGCTTGTCTGGCCAAGAGGATGTTTGTTCCTTTACACCACCCTCTCCATTTTTACCTGATTAATAGAGAATACTGTACACCCTCCACCCCTCTAAAAACGTTCCCAGGATGTCTTTTGCAACTTCAGACCTAAATCCTCTGTTTCACATTCTCCATTTGTTCACTTCATCTTCTTATAAAATTAATTTTTAAGACTGGTGTGACCTCGGTGTTCCAAAATAAGCTACATCTATAACTTTTTTTTTGGCTTGGAAAAAAATCATGTACATTATTTTTTATTAGTTCTTTGAGAATTTGACATAATGTATTTCCATCGTGTTCACCCTCTTCCTACAATCCCTCCCGGATCCACCCTCTTCCCCACACACCCAACTCATTTTTCTTTTTTAAATCAAACCATCAAATCTAATTTGTGCTGCCCATAGACTCTTGGATATGCAGTCTCTTTCACTAGAGTGTGGTCCACACCCTTAGAAATCGGTAGCTGCAGTAGTGACCAATTGCCAATAGCTCCTCAGCTAGGGGGAGACGTCATGCCCGCCTCCCTTCTCCATGCTCGCGTTTGTCTGGCTTCAGCAGGTCTGTGAGTGCTGTCACCACTGTTCTGAGTTCAGACAGACAGCTGTCCTGCTCTGTCCAGAAACAGCTTCCCTTTGATCATCCACTGCCACTGGGTTTTGATGCCCTTTCCGTCCCATCTTTCACCGTGCTCCCTGAGCCTTGGGAGGGGCGCTGTAGTATAGACATCCCATTTAAGGATGAGCATTCTTCCATCTTGGATGTATTCTCTGCACCTTGACCAGTTGCCTCCCTGTTCATTATCATCTAGTGGAAAAGGAAGTTTCACCGATGAGAGTTGAGTGATGCCTTAATTTATAGGTATAAAAAGTCATTGGGAGTCAGTTTTTATACTATGTCCACTTAGCAAAATGGATATACTTTATTTAGTGTTAGTATTTGTTAGTAGACTCCCTCCTAAGTCCCATGACCTGTCTAGCCAGTGGTTCTTGGCTCATATATCAATGCCAGGGTTGGTTTTCATGTTGTAGAGCAGCCCTCCAATCTGATCAGAAAGTGATTGGTTACAACCATGACATTTGTGCCACCATCAAACAAGTGGACATGTCTTGCCAGGCCTGCTATAGTGGACCTCTCAGAGTTCACATGTGAGTAAGATGAAAATAGTGTTGCATTCTAGTTTACAAACAATAAAAATGGAAGCACTTGCAATGAACTATTTATAGAAACTTAAATGATAGGGGGTGTTTTTAGCAACGATAAAGATGAATCCGTGCTTCATAAACCCGAAGTCCCAGCCATCTGTAATGTGTACTGTTGTGGTGCTAAAAACATTAGTGAGCTCTTAGAAGTTATGTTATCCAGAGTGAATAACTCCCCTAGCATTCTAGGTGAGTGTGACTGTCATTGTACATACCACACCTTATAGTAATTAGTACCAAACATACTTCAGAAAGCGTCCATACATGTTTTACCACGGGATGTGTGACAAGCGTTGAATACTGCTGCACCCTGCCATATCTGCCTCAGGACCCACTGACAGTCTTGCCGTGCAAGGTGCTGAAGTTGAGGCTGGAAGCCAAGCTTTGCTCACAGCGTCCTTCTCCAAGATCAACCGAATGCAAAATGGCCACATAAGAGCCTTGGCTATGGACAGTTACCTTTTAGGGGAAGCTATATTTTTTTTTAAAATATAAGTCACATAAAACATAAATCTCAAAGCTCATTCTTTTTTCCCCCTTAAAATTACAGAACTCAATCTTATATGGAGAAGTCAGAAGGGATGTTTAACGGAATTATCCCTTCATAATTTGGTTTTCTTAGTAATTTAAAAAGATGTGCCTTGGTTGGACTTTTGTACATTTCTCCTATCTTGCTAAGGAAGTGACTTGCTATTTAAATGAGCATGGATTAAAACCCAGCTACTGCCATGTGTGTGTAATTAGCCAAGAAAACCTGACAGTCAAATGCCGCCGATATCAGCTGTCTTATGCTGCAAAGGGCAAGCAAGCACCATTTGTGCCAGACAGTCTTATTTATAGTTGATGTTACTGACAGAGGCATGAATTGGTGCAAGAGAAAAACATCGAGGATCACGTCTAGAACAATAGATGTCACTCTTCCTCCTAGATGTGGCCTCTGTTTGCTTTGAAAGGAGCTAAAGAGTTCAGTTTTATCATTGCTGTGTGTAGATGTCTGGCTCTCACATTAGCATAAATAGTAATAGTGTCTCCCTTGTTGCTTATAGACAATAATCACCCACTTTACAAATTGCTGACAGTGAAGATCACAGCTATTAACATTTGTTGAGCCGCCCCAGGGTACAATGGGCAATACCAGGAAGGAAAGGGAAGGAAAGAAATGAATGACAAAATGAAGGGCAGGTTTGTCAGTACACAAATACTCTACCTTTTTGTTTTTGGTTGTTGTTGTTTTGTTTAGTGTCTTAAAAAGCACCTTCCCAGGATTCCTTTACAAGCAGAAAGAACTGCCAAGAGAGGGAGACATTGCAGGTGCTGTAACCAAAACCTTAGAGATATTTCGTGTTGGAACACTGTTGGCACTTAGTAACGGCCACCTGAGGGGCCCAAGCATGAGGGATACTTAAACTGCTCACTGACAACAGCCGGTGTTAGAACTCTCAGTCAACCCTTGAGGCCTGGCCTACATGTCCCAAGAGAGCTGTCTGTTTCTTATTAAAAAAAGAAATAAATAAAAGGAAACATTTCTCTCCTTTAGATCTAGCAGGAATGATATCTTTATAGGTTGAACAAAAATATTCTGTTTTACCAAGGAAAGAAAACCAAAGAAATCACTTAGGTAGAATTACATATGTATGTATGTGTATGGTGCATACACACACACAAAAAAAAAAAAAACAAAAAAAAACCTATGTTGCAAAAAATGGCACTTTGAACAATGCTTTCCTGGTTTGCGACATAAAACTTTAGACATGACAAGGAAGCATTTCAAATCAGAGGAAAAGAAATGGACCGGTTAATAAATGTTCTCGAAATAGTGCTAAATCATCTAAAAATGCTAAGTCTCAATCAAATTCAGGATAGAGTGCTATTTAAATTAAAACAAACAAACCAAAACAAACAAAACAAACTAGCCCCTGAAAGAATTGGAAGAAATGTTGATGGTGACTCCAAACCTGGTGCGGTGATGACTTGCTAGTGTCCCAGCACCCACGGGAGAAGTTCGTGTGGTGGTGACCTAATAATGTTCCAGCACCCACGGGAGAAGTTCGTGTGGTGGTGACCTAGTAAAGTCCCAGCACTCATGGGAGAAGTGAGTGCAATGCTTGACTGAGAAGGCAAGGAAAGTTGTTTGAACCAGATTCCTGCCACAGGATTCAGTTAATCAGCGCACCTGGAAACATTTGCAAACTCTATTATAAGGCATTTTATAGTTAATATATAAACATTGCTTCTTTTGTCAATTAAACTTTAACATTCTAAAAGATCAAGAAAAAGATATTGAATAACAAATTCAAACATTCACAAAAAGAGCCAATGAACATGAGAACAGGCAGCGTCAGGCTGGGGAGGTGTCTCCGAACTCTTAAAGCACTTGCTGGATACCCAGGAAGATGGGAGCTCAGAAGCCTAGGACTCCAGAGGTAAGACTCACCTAAGTACTCAAGAAACAGAGACCGCAACTTCCCAAAGCAACCTGGCCACTTAAACTGGCCTAATTGACAAACTTTAGGTTCAAGTGACCCTGCTTCAGTATCTAAGGTAGCGCTTTGTTCACCCTTCTAGAGGTGGTGGGACCTGGGAGAACGGAGCCAGTAAATGAGGAGGACTAAAGTCTCACATAAAGCCAACTTTATTCAAGCATTCGCTGAGAATTTTTACTCTGAGGGTTAAGAAAGGTCACCCTAGTGGAGCTCCCATGAGTTCAAGCTGTATAGTCACAAGGACAAGCTGCACATGGCAAACACGTGTGTTTTCATAGAGGCGTATAAAGGAATAGCAACAGCCAGCTGCAGTGAACAGTCTGAAGTCAACTCACTCTTTCTGCTACACCTGGAAGGACACAAAGCCACAGTCCAAGAACAACTCTGTGTTTTGAAGAAACTGAGGTCACAAGACCCGCCTTGTTTTTCTTTTTTAAAGATTTATTTATTTATTATGGATACAGTGTCTACAGTGTTCTGCCTGCATGTATGCCTGCACTACAGGGCAGAAGGCACCAGAACACCAGAGCCACCATGTGGTTGCTGGGAATAGAACTCAGGACCTCTGGAAGAACAGCCAGTGCTCTTAACCTCTGAGCCATCCCTCCAGCCCTTTGCCTTGGTTTTCCACAAGCACCAGAGTTGACAGTGAATGACTGACACAGATATCCAATATTAGCCCTGGGTGTGCACGTGCACGTGCGCACACGTGTACACACACACACTCCTGTGTGCAACCTCATGCACACGTGCCCATAAACAAACACACACATGCATGCATACTGTCTTAGTTAGGGTCTTTACTGCTGTGAACACGCCATGATCACGGCAACTCTTATCAAAGAAAAACATGTAATTGGGGTCACTTGCTTTCAGTTTCAGGGGTTCAGTCTATTATCGTCATGACGGTGAGCATGATGGTGTGCAATCAGACATGGTGCTTGAGAAGTAGCTGAGAGTCTTACATCTTGCAGGACAGAAAATCTGCTGAGACATTGGGTAGTCTCCTGATCATAGGAAATCTCAAAGCCCACTCCCACAGTGACAGACGTCCTCCAACAAGGCCACACACACTCCAACAAAGGCACACCTCCTTTAGTGCCATTTCCTATGAGATTGTGGAAGTCAGTTAGATTCAAACACATACCATGTACCCACACAGGCAAAAAAATAAAATAAAGAAAAAGAAAAAAAAGAGCAATAGCATCATAAGGCTTAAACAATTAGGTTTCACAATATAATATATACAACACTATATGTTAAAATCCAGGCTCAGTTCGAGATGGTTCTGTGCTTAGGGATATTGTCTCTCCTTGTAGAAATCTGGGGTTTCTAGCATCTACATGGTGGCTCATAAGCATTTGTAACTCCAGTTCCTGATAATCCAATGCCATCTTCTGGCCTCCAAGGATACCAGACACATACATGGTACACATAAATACATGCAGATGAAGCATCTATACTCATCAAATGAAACAAACAAACAAACAAAAAAAAAACCAGACAGGCTCAACTACAAGCTAATTTTTTTAAACTTAGAATAAAATAATCAATATGCACTTGGACAATCTGACATACAAGACAAAAGAGAATCAAGAGCAAATTAGATGAAGGAACAGTACTTTATTTTTAAAAGTACTTTCACATGGGACAAACCCAAGTTTTGGATTTTCATCTAAACGTTTTGCCATGTGTTCTCCACATGCCTTTAGGGACACCTCTTAGATGGCTCTTCGCATAAAGTTAGACTTCTTGCTGTGTTCTCGGAGTTATGCTAAAAGCTCCAGGGAACACGTGCAGTATTAAAGTGCCTGCTTTTAGAGAGGTTAAGCAAAGTTACAAAAACTACAATTTTCCCTCCACTCTCCACACAAAGAAAACTGGTGTGATTCCATTCACTTTTTCTAAACAGAAGAGGGGTCTGGGAGAAGACCTCGGGTCCTGAGCCATTCCAACCTCAGCCATTAATAGTGGAAAATATAAGTCACCAAGTGTATGGCTCTCAGCGGTCCACGCGCCGAGTGTGGGGGGGTACCGCTTCTCCTTTAATTACTCCCAAGGAACTGAGCGCATGTCTAGCCAAGGTCTTTTCTTTTACAATTTTCCAAATAATGAGTCCTCTAATTGCTTTTGCTGGAACCCTTGGCCACCAGTATTTTCCTTCTCTTCTTCTCTCCATTTCGCCCACACATCGGAACTTCCCCCATTTTTTTTTCTTCTTTTTTTTTGTCTGAATTTGATGATGGTCTGGTTTTTAATCCTTCAGAGTTTAAGTGGTTGAACTAAATCACAACTTGCTTTGGTCAACCATCCAGGGAGCGCTTTAGGAACCGGGGAAACATTTTATTTTCAACGGAACCATCCACCTGTGGTGACATGGCCTGGAATTTACAGCTACACTGAAAGCATTATAACCGGTACCTCGGAAATTCAGCGTTCTCCTGAGCTGCATTATTGTGGAGCATTTGTCGGACAGCCAATGGTGTCGGCCCCTAATTGATTTATATTAGCATCTGCACAACAAGGTGGGCAAGGGGAGAGGAGCCAGGGACCAGGTCTGACCCCTGAGTTTCCTGGAGACACTGCAGGTTTACATAGACACTGGGTCCCTTTTTTCCTTCCTTCTTTCCTTCCTTCCTTTTTTGCTTTCTTTCTCTTCTTTTTGTTTGATTTTTATTTAACATGTTTAAAAGTATATACATGTTTACAAAACCAGCATAAACTTCTATTGTTTTCTTAAAAGTGAACTCACCCCCTCCTTACCATTATTGCTAAATTCTAAAGAACACCTGGCTCTAAAAGGTGGGCTTCGTTTTCCCTGGGGTTGAGGCACTGGGTAATGAAACCGAGAAACCCCTTCAGCCTTTCTATTTTGACAGCTTTCTTTCTTTTTTTTAAACGATTGTTGGCTTTAATACCATGTTTTTATAAGGAGCCCCTACTCCTGCTGGATTAGAAGTATAAATCTGTATTACTTAGCAACACGTGGTCTGAGGTGAGGTTCAAGTTTAGGGAGCTAGGGAATTCAGTAAAGGTGGGGGTTACACAAGACCTTCATTCACTGCAGTTTGGAGCTTTGGCACAATTTTATATGTAGGCGTTCCCAAGCTAGTAATGGAGCATCCAGAGGGTGTTGGCAATGTGCTTGTACCTGTTGGCATCCCAGGTGGTGGACCCAGCCTTTGTTGACACAGACGTGTGAGATGATTTCCAAACAACCGTCTTGCTGCTTCCGTGGGTGGCGCTGGGCCTGACTGATGGCAGGCCTGTGTGGTGTTGGAGTGGGTATGAGAAAGCTGAATGAAGAAAGGAAACGCATGAGTTTGCATAAACATCGGTCTAGAAGGCAACCCCTACCAGGAATAACTGCAGGCAGCTGGCCACAAAGTAACCACTATGCTTTAATTGATGGTCACTATGTTCCTGGCTACTATGGGTCACTGTGTGCTGGGATCATGGTTCCTAGGGACTTGGCTACAGTGTAACTTCTGTTTGAAAAATAGTGGTAATTGGAAACAATCTTTGGAGTTTGGGAGCTCTCATGAAAGTTGGAGATAGAATTTCAGAAGAGAACTAAGAAAGATTATGTGGCTAGTATCGACTGTGCTTAAAATTATGCTAATGTGCACATGCTATCTTAGATCTTAAATGTCCCCTGAGGGACTACAGCCTGTGGCACAAACAAGAGATAGTGGATCTTAAAGAGGGGAAGCTTAGTGGGTAGAAGTTATGTCAATGGGGTGCACCCTGGAAGAGTGGGGCTCTAACCCCTTGCCCTCTTTGTTCCTCGCCATCATGAGGTGAGCAACATTCATCCCACCAGTTCTGGCCTCATGAACATTAAGATATGCTGGGTATTTATTTTTCATCTTGCAAAACAAGATGAAACTCCTCTTGTGGCTTCTTGTCCTGTGGCACCGTCCTTATTTCTCTTGTCACTTAATTGGATGCCTTCAGAAGGTCTGTTTTTGAGTTTCTGCATCTGACATCTTTCCTCTCCTTCTCCCTGGAGTCTGTTCTCTTCAAGCTTTGCACCGTGACTTCAGCCCAGTTACTCTCACAGACATTTTTTCTTTCCTTTCCTTTTCTTTTTTTTTGAAACAGGGTTTCTCTGTGTAACAGTACTAGCTGTCCTGGAACTCATTTGATAGACTAGGCTGGCCTCGAACTCACAGAGATCCGCCTGCCTCTGCCTCCCAGAGTGCTGGGATTAAAGGTGTGCGCCACCACCGCCCGGCTCTCACAGCCGTTTATGATGAATTCCACAGGACTAACCGGTTTTCTCAGGCTCCAGCTTTCTCTTCCTCTTAGCAGACTGCACATGGTCGGGAGTCATTCTGTGCTCCTTGACACAGTTTTTACTTGGTTTCCAAGGATGCCACCTGAGTTTCTCCCCCGCCTACTGTCTAGCTACTTCTCAGTCAGCTGAGGTGGACTCTTCATTTGCCTGGTGCTTGCTGTTGGAGAGCCCAGAGCCATTGTAAAGCAGCAATGTAAAAGACGTTTCATTTCTCTCTCAGCTTACTACCATACTGAATAAGTTGATTCAAAGTCTTTCAATAATAGCTCTGTGTTGATGACACCTGAGCTCAGAAATTCATCCCAGATTCATATACTTGGCTGCCAACCTGACATTTCCATTTGAATATCACCCAGTGAATCTGCCCAAAGCTGAGCTGACATTTTCTACAATAAACATCATTGCCCTACATTGTTTCCCACCTGGATTAGACATCTGAGATTCATTCTGTCTTCCTCAGTAGCCCCTTACTCAAACCTTGTGCATTTTAGTCTGTTATCAATGTAGACATGGAATTAACATGTGGTTAAATA
The DNA here is from genome assembly GCA_004026605.1 of Ondatra zibethicus. Classification (NCBI taxonomy): domain Eukaryota; kingdom Metazoa; phylum Chordata; class Mammalia; order Rodentia; family Cricetidae; genus Ondatra; species Ondatra zibethicus. The sequence continues at coordinate 70,266 of PVIU01009322.1, forward strand.
CATACTTAATGTGCACAAGGCCCAGCTCATTCCCCAGTATCAAATAAGTGCCTATTAATCCATGTCTTCCCTTTTACCAAAACCCTTCAGGTATATGCATGTCTCATAGAGAAAAGACCAGCTTTCTGTCCCTTAAAGCCCTGTCATCAGCTTCCTGTGTTTCCACAGCTCCATTCTACCTGGGCTACTAGCTGCCAGCTGCGTGCTCTGACCCCAGACATGCACATAAAGTTTGTCTTCAGTGTTGAGTGCAGTCCCTGACACAAACACTTTTCACAGGACACAGATAAAGTGAGTGAACTGTCTCCACTCATCTGACGTAAAATTTTATTCTCTGCCTCTGATGTTGTTAAAACCACTTCCATGCTTTTTCATTTTTTATTTTTGACACTTGTCACCTCGTACCATGCTGCAAAGCATTCGCTTGGCTTATTATATCTACTTCACCATATGCTGAATGATGGGGGTAACTTTTGTTTATTTGGTCATGAAATTTCTGTAGGTAGTACAATGCGCACAAAGTGTGCTCAGTGCACATTGAGTGAAGATTAGGCGACGATACATTTGAAATCATAAGTTTTCTTTCACCCTGCTGAAGTCTTTTCAGGATCAGTCTGCCTCAGCTGAGCATCTCTCATCTGCATCTCCATAAGCACACAACTTCTCCAGCCTCAGACACAAAGCTCATCTAGCCCAGCGGTTCTCAGCCTTCCTAATGCTGCGACCCTTTAATACAGCTCCTCGTGTTGTGGTGACCCCAGCCATAAACTTATTTCATTGCTACTTTACAATGGTAATTTTGCTACTGTTATGAATCATCATGTAAGTATCTGATATGTAGGATATCTGATATATGACCCCTGTGACAGGTCATTCGTTTGACTCCCCAAAGGGGTTGTGACCCACAGATTGAGGACCACCGATCTACTATTTTCCACTGCTTCATAAAGACCATTTTTTCTCTTCTGGACTTGGTTCTTTTTAAACGGCCTACTGAAGTTTCCACTTAGTACTCTAACAAATCCTTCATATCGTACAAAATAAAATATATTATTTTCCTTCTTCAGACTTACCACCTGTACCAGGGTTTCAAAGTACATCTTTATTGTCATTATCATTCATCTAATTGCAAAATCGCAGTTCTGGTCTCTTCTCCAGCTTGTTTCCCCTCTCTGCTTCCAAGTAGGAGGTCCTGCTTGGTCAGCTTGACATTCTAACTTCCCACTTTAACTTGGAACCAAAAACTACAAGTGTGTATGCATATATGTATGTATATATGCATGCATGCGTGTGTGTGTGCATGGTTTTTATGAGACACCACATGGAAAAAATGAGAAGGATGGTGGCTGGTGAGATGGCTCAGGAAAAGGCACCCATTGCCAAGCCTAATGGCCTGAGTTCAATCTCAGGGTCCAGCAGGGTGGACGAAGGGAAATGACTGCCACGGCTATCTGTCCTCTGACCTTCCTTATACACTGTGGCACACATACACACACATGGGAGAGAGAGGGGGGCAGTAATAGAGGTTAAAGTTTGATTTCTACAAAGTTTTAGGTAGCAAAACCGGCCCAGAGATTGAGAGGGCCAAGATTTTCCCCAAATGTTGCAGAGCGAAACTGGGTTCACTGCCACTGCATGAAACTGAGCACTCGGGCAGGGTTTGTGGCTGTGGAAAGTTTGGGAAAAGGAAGTGACCGCTGGCCAGTTCTAAGGCATGTGCCAACCATACATACTCAGTGGAAGAACAAAGCAGACAGCCTCGGTCTATGACTAAATGTGACATGCGCTCAGACAATCCCAAGTTGCTAATATGAATGCTGATTCTAATTTTTGTTTGTTTTGTTTTTCAAGACAAACTTTCTCTGAATAACCTTGACTGTCCTGGAACAACTCTGCAGACCAGGCTGACCTCGATTTGGGGTGATCTGCACCATCTGTCTCCCTATGGATTTGCAGGAGGGTTAATTTGGCTGATCTGACTGACTAGGCGGGGGTCCCATTCTCCCTTCACTGCTCCATGCTCACCCCTCCAGACGCTCTCTTGAAGAGGACGACCTTCCCAGAACAGAGGAGGACCGGTCTTTGGTCAAGAGTGTAAGAGCGGCTGTGCTCCCCTGCTAGACCCTCAAACAAGCTCAAAGTTAGTTTTATGTTATGTGTAATGTGTATGTGCACGGATGTGGCAAGTACCCCTGGAGCTCAGAAGGAAGCATCAGATACGATGGAAATGGAGTTACAGAGAGTCGTGAGCTGCCATTTGGGTGCGGGGACTTAGACCTAGGTCTTCTGAGAGAGCAGTAAGTGCTCTTAACCATGGAGCCAACTCTCTAGCTCCTGAAAGCTGATTCTAAACCCAAGGTGCAGTGGCTTCACAAGATCACTAAATCTCTAAATCACTAAAAAAGGATAAATTGCATAAAAAGAGGAAAACAAAAACTTGCAAACATGAATTGCAATGCACATAAGCAAAACCATGCTAGGGCACCACCAACAAATATCTAGCCTAGTACCTGGAATGCTGAGGCAGGAGAATTACAAGTTGAGGCCAGGCTGTTTTCCCACTGAGAGCCTCTCCTAAAATCTGGAAAAGAAAAATCAGCAAAACTTGAGTCTAGTTAGAAACAGAGATTAACAAAGATCTCTGCAATTATCTACATGGCTAGAAATGCAAGGATTATAAATGGTACCCAGTTTGGGAATGGAGTACTGGTAATTTGGGTAAAGCAGTTCCAACTAGATTTAAGTGTACTTTTTGAAAAGGTACTATGACTTTAAGAAGTTTGAATGAGAAAAATACAGGAGAGGATAATGAAGAGGTGAACTTTGGAAATGATACATATGGTTGCATATGATTCTAGCAATTGTATTTATAGATGGAGGACATTAGCATCGTAAATGCAGAAGCAGCAACAGCTGAGTCCCCACCTCTGCACCTCAGGTGGAGCGCTGCACATGAGTTAAGTTTCCTGGTAAGTGCTAGGCCACAGAGTCTAGGTAAGTGGTTCTCAAGCTGTGGGGCTGACCCTTTGGGCTTGAACAGCCCTTTCATAGGGGTTGCATATCAGATTGCATTAATAACAGTAGCAAAATCACAGTTACGAAGTAGCAAACAATAATTTTATGGCTGGGGGTCACCATGACATGAGGAACTGTATTAAAGGGTCACACAGCATTGGGGAGGTTGAGAACCATTGATCTAGAGGGCTGTTTAAAAGCAAAGAAAGGAACAGACAAAAACAAAAGAAAGAAAAAACGGCTTTGAGCTCATCTATGGTTCCTGTGGCTGTAATGAAATACAGAGGTTGGGCACTTACAAAGACGTTTACCCCTTGGTTTGGGATTTGAAGGACGTAGTGCTGACTCTGGTGAAGGTGGCATATGGCACCAAGGGGACAGGAGCAAGTGTGGGATCACAAAACAAAACAGGAAATCAAGCATGGGGACAGCTAGCCAGGCTCTTGGTAGCAACTTTTCTCTGTGGGAACCAGCAGGCCCCATAAGAACTACTAAATTCCATTTGAGGACGTCCGCAGTGACTGGGCCCCACCTTTGACAGGCTCACCGCACCATGTGACACTCAAGTCCAAGCTTACAGCACAGAGGCCCTGGGGGACAATACTATACCCAACTCATATCATTTTCATTCATTCCTTCATTTACTTTTGTAGAAAGCACCTCATTGTCATACAGGTTGACGTTAAGTTTAGTGTTTGCAGTGCGTCACAGGCAGCTTCATGAACAACCACTTCCTTGTGGTTTTTTTTTCCTCTGTGCCTCAGGAGCAAAAAGGTTGTGATAAGACCACAAGAATGGTCCTGGAGAGGCCTGCCATGGAGGGAAAACAATTTGGGAGATAACTATTTGTGTCCAGCCTAGGAATTTGAAGGAATATTTATTTTAAGAATAAATATGTACTTTAGCCTATAACTTACAGGGCCGATGAAATGACTTCGCAGGTAAAGGCCTCAGCAGAAAGATAGTGAGCAGACAGTGTGCCAAGCCTGGTAAGAATGGTAGAATTTTAAGTCTGAGAGTGCTGTGGGGAAGGCATGAGGGCATGGCTGAAATGGTAGCCTTGGGGTCACCTAGTTAGGCTGTAACTAGGATTTAAAGTGAGTCATTTGATCCACTCAGATGGACTTGAGAAAGCTATTTCTGGTACTAGTGAAGACAATGGACTGAGTAAAATAGGTAATGAGACCTGTTAAGCCACTGATGTAAATGACAGGTAAGAGCCTGAACTCCAGGTCCCACCACGGGATCCCTGGAGAGACGTGGAAGACCTTGAGAAAACTCAGGTGACAAATCAACAGGAATGGCGATGATTTAACAGTGAGAATCCGAGCTGGGATCATTCTGGACAGGTGGGGACACAGGTACAACAGCTTCAGCCACCACGGTGCTCCAAGTTTACGTGACACACGCAGGTTGTTTGGTGAGAAAGCAAACGTTTTAGATACAAAATCAGAGCTGGCCACAGAGGCTTATTGGACAAGAAAGGCCATTCATGGAATCGAGAAACTCCTTCTGTCCACTGATTAACCTGGGAAAAATACACAATTATGTACATAACGTTGGGCAAATGTGTGAGCTGCCGAATTTCAACTCTGATCTGGAGATAGGCCAAAAAGGCCATATGTAGAGAAAAGGGACCAAACCAAACACTGACGGGCCTAGGGATGCGGCCCCTGGGAAAAAAAGGGACCAAACCAAACACTGACGGGCCTAGGGATGTGGCCCCTGGGAAAGGGACCAAACCAAACACTGACGGGCCTAGGGATGCGGCCCCTGGGAAAGGGACCAAACCAAACACTGACGGGCCTAGGGATGCGGCCCCCTGGGAAAGGGACCAAACCAAACACTGACGGGCCTAGGGATGCGGCCCCTGGGAAAAGCTCTCACCCAGCTCAGGTCAGCATCTCACAAAGAACCACACCCACCCAAACAAGCACATAAGTAAACAAACAAACAAATACAGCAAGCATAAACATGAAAAACAACAATAAAAAGTAAATAAACCAACTTTGTGAAAACCACGATATTAACCTCACAGTGATATCAGGTGTTGTCTTCAAACTGGACCTAAGGCATTGAACTAAATAAAAACAGTCAGTCATAAGGCACAATCAAGAGGCATGGAAAGAAGAAAGCAGCTGTAGACAAAAATCTAAAAATTAACTTGTAATAGCTGTGAATTACTTTCATTCTTAAGATGTCCCCAGCTAGGTATTCAGGCAGCAGAGGAGAGGGTGCCAGAACTAGCCTTGTACCATAGTCACATTGATGATTATCTTTATTACCATTATAGAAATTTCATCCGATGGATGGAGATAGAGACAGAGATCCACATTCACATCAGAGCAATGGATTCAGCCCCCAAGGTGCAGGTGAAGAGCAGAAGGTGGGAGAAGATGAGTTAGGAAGTTAGGACCGTGAGGGGCTGGTCCACCTACTGAGACAGTGTGCCTGAACTAATGGGAGCGCACCAATCCACCTGGACTGGGACTGAATGAGCATATGATCAAACCAGACTCTCTGAATGTGGCGGCGAAAGTTGGCAGATGGAGAAC